>VWYN01011288.1:84467-132371 GCA_013400075.1 Hippolais icterina | reverse complement strand
TCCAAAACATCTTTCTCCTTTTCCCAAAGCATTTTTAAGTGGGCGGCAATTTTTTCTCACAACAATCTTCCCCAGCTGTTGTTTCCTAGTACTTAACCAATGGAAAGAGGTGTCAATCCCATTGACCAATGAACACCTTTTTTAGTGAAGCATGCTATATAAGAAGCAAAAAGATTGTAAATAAAACCTTCTGTTGTGCTCATGGTAAAAACTGGTGTCAAACTATCTTTATTTTGTGTCCTACTGTGACAGTAACCCACCAGATGAGAATACACATCCCGTGCAGGAGAGGTGGGAGCAGGAGTTTGGATATTTTGCCTTTCTTTTACTTCCTCTCTCTGGTGGCTTCAGATCAAGATCCAGGTGCAAAGCTTTGTCTCCTGAACATTAAACTTCAGAAGGCCACAGTCCAAACAGGATTTTGTGGTAATTCCCTCTCCTGCAGTGCTCTGGAGGAGCTGAGTTCCTGCTTCTTTTTCCAGCTCGGTCATCAATTCAATTTGGATTTTTTACTTGGTCACACTTTTTTTTCCTAGCAGTGCTGGAAGTGCCCAGTTTCTAAGGAGAAAAGAGGGATATTGTCAAAGAATTAAAAGATGCTCACAGTGGGATCCATGGGTTCATACTCATATCACAAATACACTTAATTTGATTTGATTCTTGGATTATACCTGGTGACATCTGAACTGTCTCTACTAGCCTGGAAAACGTTTTGACCTAAGAAAACTACTTTTCTGATCTCATGTGACAACTCCTATCTCCAGCAGCAAATGTTTACTGAGCTACAAAAAATACCAGAACTATAAGAGTGGAAACACAGTATTTATGCCTAATATGATACTCCAAGGAACAGCCATCAAAACTAGGCTTCTAATTTCTAAAGATTGTCAAATGCCCAGCAGAGTTACTGCATCATGCACCATATTTCCCTTTTTCAGGTTTTAATTCTTGACTTCCCTCACAAGGCAGAAGACAGATTTATTGTTTTAACAGTTGTTATTTCCTCACAGCCTCAGCTCTTCCCTCAGAAATGACACAGCCACCAGAAGGTCCCCAGAGGAGGGTGCTGCTTGTATTGTCTTGGAGCACAGTTGTGTATTAACTCTCCTCATCCCATTTCTTGGTCAAGTTCCATCATTTGATCTGATCAGAGAGGAATCTGATGGCCCCACCCTCTCTAGCTCCTGCTGCTCACTCACACAGCTCCCAGCACCCAGCAGCAACAAGTTCCCCCTTATTTCTTCTCCTAATGTTCATTCCACGAGCTGCAGAAGCAACACTTTTCAGTATTAAAATGTAATAAATGATTTCACCATAATGAAATTAATAATTAACTAGAGAGACGTTTAGACCCTTTGTTGAACAAAACTCATAATTTTCTGGTGCATTAGGACTGTCTGGTCTGCTCTGCCTGCGAGGCAGCTATCCCAGAGCTGGCAGCAAGCCAGGGGCTGCAGAAAACCTTGTTTTTTTCCTGTCAGGGCATTTCTGACAGGCCTCAGCAGCAGCTCTGCTCACAGGCACCATCAGCTCCAACTTCTGGATCCTATCAAAGACAGGAGAATAAAAGGAAAAGGCAAACATGGATGGAGGGGGAGACCTCAGCTGACCAGCTTCCCACCAAAAATCTGCCATTTGTGAGATGCCCAGACTAAAAGGTTTCTGAAAGAATTTAGAGAGGATATTTTGATATCTGCCTTGAGGACATCTCTACAGCAGACCAACATGATGGCCACCACCAGCTGCAGGGCAGGATGAGGCATAGGAATGAGCAGCTGGCACAGCAGTGCCCTCAAATTTGGTCCCCATAGCCCCACACAGGTTCCCCTCTTCTGCACCAAGCTCATATAATTGCCCCAGGAACAGCAGATAGCCACAAAATAATAAATAAACTTTCATGGAAACACTAATTCTTTAAGAGTTTAGACTCAGACTGATGGATTTGTAGTGTACTTGGCAACTCCCAGCACAAGCTGAGGCACAGGTCCTCTGCCACACCACCAATGTCAGCCCACAGCCAAGCCAGCACCGTTCTTGGGTTTTGTAGAACCTTCAGCTAAGATTTTAGCCTTCCCTTGAAGCCAACTGAATTAATCAATTCCTCCTTGGCATTGAAATAAACTCACTTTCTGCTAGGTGGGTCAAAACCTCACAATCTATTTTGGCTGTTCTGTTCCCATGAATTCTATTACAGCAGGTTGCAGAGGGGGAGATTAGAGGGAAGGCAGAGCCAGCGGCATGCCTTGCTTTATGAGGGGGAAAAAAACACACACACAATTTATTTTTCATTGCTTTATGATGAATATGAATTCAATTACATGCAGAGGAGAACTGCTGTAGTCAGTCAGAATTATCCTCAGCTAGTAGCAAATATAATGGCTTTTAACAAGGAGAGCTTATCATCGAGGTTCAGACAAGCTCCAGTCCGTGTTGCACCTGAGGAATCTGCACGAGGAGACAATGGCCATCACAGCTGGGAATGGATCTCCCATCTGCACAGCTGGAGGAGCAGGGAGAGGCAGGATGTCAGTGGAGCACTCTGGTCACTGCCAGTCCTCCAGCCAGAGGTGTCAGGATAGCAGCCACAGGCACCAGGGAGCAGGAGGAGCATCTGCACAAAGGTGAGCACGTACCACAAAAGCTGCAGAGAAGCATGCTTGTCCCCCTCCTGGATTCTGTCATTTTTCCCACCAGACAGAACTCTCCCTGACCCTGGGCAATGTTTCCAAGAGCTGGGTTAAGTTTTGCCCACAAAACTCCCAAGCTTAGAAGCCATGCATGCAGAGATCACCTCTCCACCTGCCTTGATCCAGCCAGACACCAGGGAAGTGTCCATACAAAAGGCATCACAGCAGCCCAGATATTCCTGTGTACATCTCTGTCCTCTCATTTATCAGCTCTGGTCATGCCAGAACAATGAACACCTGTGCAGGAGCTAAGAGTTCTTCAGGCTTCACCTAAGTCCCTCAGGTCCTAACTGAGCAGAAAGCATCGATCATTGGCCCATCCATGCTTGGGACAAAGTGCCTCAGCACAGCTCCCCCAGAGCAATGAGCTGCTCAGCATGGGGAGGAGGATGAGTCTCACCACAGCCCCAGGGATTCCCTCAGAAATTCTGCTGCCTCCATGACAGCCCTGCAATGCTCAGAGGCCCCTGGTCCTGCTGTCCCCAGAAACAGCAGTGCTCTGGCAGTGGCTGCATTTCCCCAGCTGCCACAGCTTCAAAAATAGAAATTCTCAAGCAAATGCGAAGAGGGAATGAAATTTTCCACATACTGTACATTAATCTCATGCATGGTGAAATTCTCCTGGGGTGTCACTAATGTTTGTGCAACACTGGTATATTCAGGTTTCCTTTCTCCCAGGTAACTCTCAGATTATTTCTTTGGGAGAACCCAGAGACAAACGGGAGGGCTGAGGCAGCAGCCAGGTGAGGCTGAAAGGAAACATCCTGTGTTTTGGGCTGTTAAAGCCCAGCTCTGGAGCAGCAAACGTGCCAGGCTGCTCTTCCCAAAGGAGGTTGGTGCAGCTGCACTTCCCATGGGGAGCTGCTCTGCTTTCCTCCCAGCACGCACAAGGCTGCCTCTGTTGTAACACCAAAATGTTATTTTGGAGCAGCTCTCTGGAAAAAGGTGCTCAAATCTTGGCCAAAGCCAAGCATTTCAGATTTCCTCTCTGTTTTTCATCAAACCACTTCATGGTCATTTGTGTGTTAAGCTTTGCATCCCCTTCAGTGTGAAAGGGGAGTGTTGCTGCTCTTTCGAGTCAGGAGAAATAAGAATGGACCATCCCATT
Organism: Hippolais icterina; assembly: GCA_013400075.1. Taxonomy (NCBI): domain Eukaryota; kingdom Metazoa; phylum Chordata; class Aves; order Passeriformes; family Sylviidae; genus Hippolais; species Hippolais icterina. Next base: position 128,576 of record VWYN01011288.1, on the reverse strand, counting down.
TCTTGGCCAAACTTATGAATCAAGACAGAGCAAAGCTCATACAAACCCCGGATATCTCTGATCCCATCCTCATGTAAATGTCCCTTACCAGCAAGAGATGGTTTCACCCATTTACAAACAGGGAAGGTGTTTAATCTCATTTCCACCCAGGTGAGGCTGCTGGTGTGTGACCCAGTCCCAGCCTGGAGCCTCTCAAACCCACACCCAGCCTGCAGAGGCAGAGGGGGAGCTGAGCTCTGCCCTGAACACTGGCTGCAGCCAGCTTTGGGTCTGGGATCAGGCTGTGTCATTACACAAAACCTACAGGCTTGAATTCTGCCATCTGCTCACCAGACTTGGTTGAAAGTGTAGGAATTGCATGAAATTACCTGATTATGTGCAGGCTGACAAATAACAGGAGACATTGAAGCCCAGGCTGAACAGGAGCGTGGCCATTCCTGTCTCTGCCAGAGGAGTGAGGGCTTTGCCCTGCTAATAACAAGCATTACAAGTTTCCTCTCCTTAGATGTGAGCTGGTTTTTTTAATTTTAGTTTGGAGAAGAAAACATCCAAATTGCACATAATAAGTGGAACAGAGAGAAAAAGAGCCAGCTGTACTCACAGATGTTACAGCACAACCAAAGGTGTTTTTCTATTTCCTCTCCCCCTAGAAAAAGCCATATTCATCTAATGAATAAAGCAGGAGATTTCCTCGATAGAATTAATAGCATGCAGTCCTTCCTGACTTGCCTTTAATCACACTCAGCACCCAGTGGGCCTGGGAGAGAAAGTCAGCATTACTCATTTACTCAGGCAAACTTGGAGTGTTTGTCAGCCACCCCAATCCTTCACGGCTTTAATGCTGCAGTTTGGGGAGCAAAATCAGGACCTGTGGGCAGCCCTTGGAGCTGTGCTGCTCACTGGGGGCAAGGCTTGGGTCAGAGTCAATTGACATTTCACTGGAGCACAACCAGTGTTTACAATCATGTGTAGGAAAAGCCTAATGAGGTGGACTCAGTCAACTTAATTGATTCACAGCCAGCTTCAAATTTGTATTTATGTAAATTCCTGGAGATCCAGAGGAATTGGCTCACTTAAAGAAGGTGGCTTAGAGGTAGATCTGCCTGCCAGGCTATAGGATGCACACAGACTGTCCATTCTGGGTCTGTTACACCCTGTTATCAGTGGGGGTGTAAATGGTGTGATTTCAAGTACCTGTGCAATTCTCCAGCTGCAGAAGAACCGGTGAAGCTTTGCAAATTAAGAGATGAAGAGAGGAAAGGAGTTCAGATGTGGCTGAATCTGAAAATGTTCCAGGATTTGCAAAAATAAATGGGGTTTCTAAGAGGTCTCTCCTGGTGTGGTTCAGCCCAGAGCACAGCAAGGGGCAGCACAGGGGGAATTCTGCCTAAAGAAAAAGCAAATCAAGTGTGAGTCATAGGTAAGAGTGGTTAGAGAACATTGCAAAGTGGAGCTCCCATCCATCAGAAAATCTGATTACCTGAATGTTTTTTTGTTTAGAAACATTCCTACCTGCATCAATCAAGAAGTTTTGCTTTGCTGAGCATCCGGGCTCCTCCCGAGCACACAGCAGTCCCAGCTGCCCAGCAGAGCTCCAGGGGACAGCTCTGTCCCTCTGTCCTGCCTGGCAGGACCAAGCCCAGGGAGGGACAGGAACCCCCCACACTCTCAGGCAGCCGTGGGACATCACAAACATCCGACCTACAGCTCCTGCAGGAGCTGAACCAGCTCTGGCAAACACAAAGAAATATTGAATTCACTGAAAATGACATGTTTTGATTTGGTTTAACATGCCAAGATAGTTTGATCTGGATCCACTAGACTGGAATGATACGTTTCATTTAAATCTTCTGGATGAAAGAGAAAAGTCTATGCATTGATTTGATTTGAAATATTTTATTTTTCATGGAAGATTATATTTTTACAGAAGCTGCATTATCCATATACACAAACACTTAAGCACCTCTAATCACCACACGTGAGTGAGTTTGCTGACAGGCTCCTTGGGATCTCTAGAACCTTATTCTCAGTTATGGTAAAGTCACTTTACATCCTCTTACTCCTTGCTGGCTACAGCTATAAAATGAGAATAAAAACAGTTATGGAGACAGAGTAAGAGCCTGCAGCCAGAGCACATTTCTCTCTGCCTGGGTTGTGCCTGTCCCCCACCTGTCAGCTCTGTAAGAGTCCCCTGGTGATGGGGAGGGTGAGATAAAACCGCCCGGGGCTCTCAGCAGGATCCTTCCAAGGGATCCTGGTTCCCTTCCACGGCAGCAGATGGGTTTGCAGCACAGCCTGCCCAGAAGGTTTGAGGTTTGGGATGCTGCAGGCTGCAGCTCCCAGGCCAGCCCAGCCAAGGGAAGTGTTAACACAGCTCCTGTGCTCCAGTTTGTGCTGCAGAATGAGGCTGCTCTCCTGGGCTGCAGTGTGATTGCAATGTGCTTAAATACCTCATTAATGAGGCCTCTGTGGGCACCACGGAGACAAGCAGGGTTTTAGAGGGGCAGAAGCCTTTGTGCTTTCTCCTTTTCCACGGGGGAGAATTCAACTCACCGTCCAATTTGCAATTGCTAAGACAAAACTGTGCACATGGAATTGGATTTGCCAGCACAGTTTGTGCCTCCATCTAATTGTTTTTTAAACTTTGCATCTGGGGAAGAATTAGCAATCATGGTGTTCTTAGAGACTTCAGGTTGCTTTATAAAATTTTCTTCCCATCATCTCCCATATGTTTGTATTGCTCTCAGGGAAACAGAGCCAAGCCATCCTCTGACTAAGACCTGGTAATTCTCAGAGCACGTCAATCTGCTGGACAAAGCATTTGCAGTCTGTTGAAGAGATTAGGACAAACTTCCCTAGTGGGGAAATTTACACCAGGAATAAATATAAATCTTGTTAACATGATTATTTTTGTTCTTTTTAATGACGCATGCAAAGATAGAATAATTTTCTTAAGGTGTTTTTTATTTCAACCAGAGGAGGAGTGAGAAGGTGTTCACAGGAGGATGTCTGATTAAAACCACTGAGGCCTGGTATTTGCAGGAGTCATTCCTTCAAGCCTTGCCAGCCCTGACTCAGGAGCACCAGGAAAGCTGAGATGCAATAGCAGCTTTTATCACCCTTCCTGATTTGACATCTGCTGGAGTTAAAAATTCTTCAGGCTTTCACTAATAATGGGACACAACCACTGCCAAAGGCCACACCATCATCCAGGATGTGCCCCCACCACCCACTTTGACAATTCACACCCCCTTGGCTTCTGTTTTAAAGTCTCCTCTGTGGCATGAAATGTGAGACAAAAGCTTGGACCTTATAAAGTTCTGGCCTCTGGTGGCTTTAGAAAAATCCTGAGCTATTTAAATTTTTGAGCTTAAAACTAACATTGGTTCTGTTTTAAAGTGTTCTTAAATCCTCCTACTCATGGAAAAGGGATAAAAATATCCCACCACACCTGCTTAACTTGGCCACTTGTAACAGCCACTGCTTTTTAAGAACAGGTGTTTCAAAATTTTCCCCTAACCTGCTTTTTTTGAGCATTTGACAGGTTAGATATTTAGGGATTTGGGCAATGTACACCAAAAGAAAAAAAAGCCCAAGAACCCGAGGGGTTTGTGGCAGCATCCCACCCATGGCAGCACTGTAACCCCCACCCTTCACCCTGGCCCCCACAAAACCCTCTAAACTCCTTTCCTGCCTCAGAGCTTGTTCCCTCTGCATTGCTCTGCTGTAGGTTTGCAATCTTGGGCAGGCTCCTAAAAAGAGAAACCCTACCCTGACATCTGTGCCCTCCTCATGTCAGTAAGAGCAGGGCACAAAGTGCTTTTAATGAGCTCCTCGTGTCTGGAATAAGAAGGAATAAGAAGGATTTCCCCTCTCTGCTCAAAAGCCACGGATGGCAGATGTTTGGTTCTGCTCCCTTTGGCCACTGGCAGTGGCACATCCTGAGCTGCTGCAAAGCACCAAAGCTCTGCACCAGCTCCCAGCTCTGGGCAATCCTGGCTGGCTGCTCACATCCATGCTCTGGAAGCAATTCTGAATCTTCCCAACCTTCCCTTCAGGATCTTTGTTCCAAGGCTGCAGAACGTCTTAACACAGCCTCCAATTCCAGAAGTGCAATGCAACCCCAAGGCAAAGGGTGAAAATGTGAACGTGATTCTTTTTTTAGGGGAGGAAGAGGGTTTGGTTGGCTCTTTTTTAATAATAAAAAAACAAAAGGAAAAAAAAGAAAAATTAAACAAAACCCCCTACCATTGCAGTGGTGGCCAGATTCCTTCCTCATGAAGATCCTTAATCTGCTCATTTCTTTGAACATCAAAGCCACAAAGTTCTGTGCTTCCTCCTCTATTCATCCCTTTTTTCCCATCAAAAAAAAAAAAATCATATTGTAGCATAAACACCAAATCCTGGTTGGCAACTGGTCATAAAATCTGTTTGGTAGCTCATAGGTGCCATCCACTTTTCCTACCTTAAGCTTGCTGATGGATAGGACTGATACACACACTGGCCCATCCATTATAGATTTTATTAAGATCTCACCTACAAAGGAGAGGGTCTGTGAAAACCCAAGAGTCTGAATACTGGACAGTGTATTCCCACACATTTCCCTGGATTAGATCCTCCTCCTTTCTGACAGACCCAGATTTAGCCCACCCAGGGCAGATATGTGACATTGAAAGGCAAATCTTATTTTTTAAGTGAGGGGATGGAGCAGGAAGCATAGCCAAGAGCTAAAGTGAAAGTAGAGGACAAGAACACAGAGAAATTTTCAAGCTGGCTGCTCTGCAGGTGACAGACAAGACTGAAACAGAACCAAAGCTGCTCACCAGACCTTTGAGGCCATCTGAGGTGAGACAGAATCAGCAAAGATTTCATTACTCACGAATCCCTCCAGATGTCTTAAATAATTCATAGCAAGCACTGGGACATAAAGACCAGGAGTTCCATTAGGAGGCCCATTGGATTGTTTTTTGTTCATTAGGGTGAGTCACACCAAACACATCATTACAGAAAGCAGGATGTCTCATTAATGACATCAGTCTGGGCTATAATGCACCAGCGCCTGCGAGAGCTCCGGGGGCTCAGTCCTTGTCCTTGTTGCTCCAGAGAGTCCCAGAGTGTTTCTCTGCAGAAGGTCACCCCTCAGTGTCCCTGCGGCTCAGGCTGTGCCTGTGGGTGCTGGGCCTTTCCCTGTGGGTTTTTTATCTTCTTTTCTTCCTGTTAGAGCCGGGATTAAAGCGCAAGAGTCACAGTTTTGTGTTTGGACTATTGTTTATTAATTCTTATCTATAGCACAGCCTCACAAGTTGTGAGCTCTATCTAACAAAGTAGAAATTGGAGTACCTCTAACTCTTTCCAAGGCCTTTTAAGTGCTAATTACCCAATAATGAGATGACACCTCTATTATTTATACTTTTGACCCAATAATTGACCACTCATGATCTGCAATGCAGACCCTTTCACCCAATAAGAAAAAAACACCCTAAACCAAGAAGAAGAAGGTGAAGAAGGACTTAGACAACGCCCTAAATCCTCCATGTTGTTTCACATATATTACTATATACTAAAATCTAAAATTCAAAGTTTTTCACCCTGTGAGATCACACAATACTATTCAAACTACACATCCATAATCCCAGTGCTATCATTACATTTTGGAAGCCTGTTCCACAGCCTCAGGTCAAATTTAGTACTGGCCTGAGGGTCAGTGCCTTTCAGCAGAGAAAGCCTGAAATTCTCGACCTCCAGGGTTCCAATGGAGCATTCCAGCAATGTCACCTCTCCCATCAGCTGCCCCATGGCACACAAATCTCCTCGTGCTCACCCCAAGTAGGGCACAGCTCCTGCTGGGCACTCAGCAAGGGAAAACCCATCCCTGAGACTCTGCCACCACTGTCAGCTCTGGGAATGCAACGGAGGCTAAAGGAGGAGCGTGGATCACTCCAGGGTTTGGGATAACACAGCAGTGCTGCACTGAGTCTCCTGGAGCACGGGCATCATTTCAGCAGCAGCTGCCAGTGTTTGCCCACACAGGCAGGTGGTGGCTGTGCCTGCCAGCTGCAGGGCAGACCTGGGACCCTGGATTTCACACCAAGGCCAGCCCTGTTTGCACAGATGTTGGTGCAAGGGGGTGCTTCTCCCTTCAGTCCTGCCTCCTGCAGGTACCCAGATGAGGGAATTTGAATTTCATGGAGAAAAATATCTTGCAGTGCATGGAGAGAGGGGCCAGGTTCCTCCTGTCCCTTCTGTGAGACCCTCCCTGGGGAGGAACCAGCAGCAGCTGGGAGCTGTAGGCTGGCAGCCCACCCCATCTGTGCAGCCTCTGCCCACTCGTGGAGCTCAGCAGTGCAGCTCCCTCCCACCTTTCCAACAAAAATTGTTGTTCAGGGAGGCACACACCACTTCACAAGTCAGTGTTCAAAAATCCACACCGTCCTGTGGAAGCCCACTGCAACCTCAGCCTCAGAGGGTGAACTAAAGGAACTCCCCAGCTCTCTGCAGGCTCTTTTCTAGTGTCCTACAGCTGTCCAGGCAGGATGGATGCTCATACCCTGCAGGGGTGTGAGACAGAGATCAGAGACATGAGTGGGAATTAGGTTTCGCTGTTTGCACAGAAGAGGATCCTGAAAGTGATTCAGGGAGCATCGAGGTCTGCACCAACACAACCCCTCAGAACAGCACTCACCATGTCCATGACTCCACACTTGGACATTACCAAAATATTGCTGCCAGGACAGTCGTGGTTGCCTGTACAGAATCTCTAAAATTTACTGCTGGGGAGAAGGGAAAAGGTCAGGGAACATTCTTGTATTTTGCTCTCCAACCGCTATTCCACGTGAGTGTATCAAAATGCAGCAGCAGTGACAGGGAAAGATGATCTAGAACTCCCTGCATTATTAATATACAGTGAAAGATGAGGCAGCTTTTGTGAAAAGTATCTCTTTGCATGTTTAATATACGATGATCTAACCTCAACACACTGCCATTCATGGTGCTGTATTAAAACTCGGCTAACATTTTAAGTCCCATACTGAAAGGAAGAGAAAATATTTGCTGAGTTCAAACACTCCTTCATGTTCCAAGCTTGGAAGAAGGACTGTTTAGATCAAGAGAACAAAACAGGAAGGTGGGGAGAGAAAATTCCGTGACAAATGCCAAAGGAAGTGAAGTAGAAGGGGATACAAAGAGAGGAAAAGTGGAGACAGAGCTCAAGATATGCCCAGACTCCACCAGCTCCAAGGAATTCAGCCTTCCCCATGGGATACTCAGACTGTGACACAGAGAGGTGCAGCACCACACCTCACAGTGCTGGAGGTGCTTCCTTACTCCCTGCTGAGCCTGCAGCTCTGTAAGGCTCCATCCACTCAGGAGTGCCTTGTCTAAGATGAGCAATTCACCCCAGCACCCCAAATCCCAGATTCTTATCCCATCACTGCACAAAGAATCTCCATTCCCAGCTCCAGCCTGGCTCCCAGAACCAGCCCTCATCCTGAACCCAGCCTCCTGACAACCAGAAAAAAATTAGCAGCAAAATCTCTACAGCAGCAGGGGAGCGGGGAGAAAAGATGGGTTGTGCAAGGCCCATGGAGACTTTCTCCTCATGAACCCTGAATGGCCACATTGTGCCTCATCCTCTGAAGGAAATGTGAGTTGGCAGAGCCAAGCCTTTAAGCTTTGTAGTAACCAAATCCCAGGATTTGGGATATCCCAGGAATACTTTATCCTAAGCTCTTTAACATGGAGTGCCTGAGCAGCACGTGTACAAACCAGCCCTAATGCTTGCAGACAAGCCAGGAGTCCAGGAGACTTGGGTTTCTTCCTCTTATGTTAAGCTGAAATGGAATTATATGGTCTTTAGTTTACCTTGCCATGCAGGCACATTAGGCATGGATTTCTCTAAAGCCAGAACATCACAAGCTACCCAAACAACCCTGTCATTGCAATTTCACAATTTCCCTCTTTTGTGCATCTCTGAGCTCTGACTGCAGGAAAATTTCATCTCCTCAGCCCACAGCCATCTGGAGCAAGGTTCAGACTCAGTCACAAGCATAGAGGAAAGGATATTTCTGGAGAACAGTGGGAAGGTTAACGATGAGTGTGCTTAGAGCTTGTGATCTCTTCCTGCATCTCACTGTTGACATTCTGGTCTCCACTGCATCATCTGGAACCACTGAGTGGAAGTTACTGGGAAGATAACAAGAGTTCTGAGATCTGACAAAATCTGGGAGCTGCAAACCCTTAGTCAGCAAGGCAGGGAGAGTCTCCCCAAAAGTTTATCCATCTCAAATTATCCCAATTCACCCAGGAGGCTGGAGTGGGTCCTAGATCATCTGCAGAGCATCAGCAGGAGATCCTCAGCAGCTGCAGGGACTTTGTGTCTGAGCCACCCCAACTCTGCAGGGGACAGAGGCAGGAAGTGTTCAAATGGGTGAATTCCAGGTTAAGCTTCACAGGGAACATCAAAACTTTAATTACTGGGTTAAAAAATGGACATCAGAGAGTGCCTGGTAATCGCCTGCCATCGAGGAAACAGGTGGTACCCCCTGCTCTGCACAACCCACCACCTTTCAAACCTCCCTCCTGCTGTGGTTTGGATCGTTCCATCCTTCCTTCAGCAATGCCTGGAATCTCCTTGAATGGCATCAGCTCCCTGGCAAGCTTCCTTGGCCATTTCAGTGCTCTTGCTCTTTCTGCCACAGCCCTGCCTTACAGGGTGAGGCTCCTCCACGCCCCACAGGGCAGAGACCAGCAGGAGAAAAGGAGAGATGCTGATGCTGGCACCAGTAGGTGCCACAAGCCCGTGTCAGACAGGATGTTTGTTTCTGCTGGGCTTAGCTGGAGGTGCCTGGATGCTTTTACACAACAAAACTTGACATCTACCCCTCAGATAAACTGCATCCCCAAAGAGGCCAGAGCCAGGCGTATCGTTCTGTGATGCAATTTGCAGCTTTGTCCAGCACACGCCACGGGCAAGAGGAACAGCTGCAGCTCAGGCAGTTCCACCAGCTGCTGCTGGCAGGGCTGTTGCAGGCAGTGCCTGTCAGGTCCGGGGGCGCTGGACACTGGTAATGGGGCAGAGCTGTTGTTTGTTACCCCCTCGCGGTCTCTTGACTTTTCATCTTGATTAAAGACCACGCTGAACGACGGAATTAGCAAGGCAGGGTTCCTAATCCACTCCTGCTCCTGCAGTCCAGCCGTCTGCCCACGTGCTCCTCCTCGGGGCTACCAATTAGGGGCACCAGCTGCTAGCCTGGGTGCCAGGGCCAGGAGCTATTAGTGCACAGACCATTAGCTTTAAAAGGCATTTGGAACTTCTGAACGCATTAGGTTGGTGTGATTGACACGCACTGTGGCCATATGTGGCCCGCTGGCCTTTCTGTCAACCATTTTTCCTCCAAAAAATACGTTGGCTTTACTGGAGTGATCTTGGTGGAGCATCTCATAAAAGCATCTTACCCAGGACAGTCAGGTTCTATATTAGTTAAAGATCTGCTACCTTCTTTAACCAACTCCCTTGGCATCTTTCCTCTGAGACAGGAATGCCAGTGGGTTGTATGAAAGGTTGAGGATCTGGTCTCTATTTTTAGCCCTGTCATTTACCCAGTTAATGGTTCCAGGGAAGTCATTTCCCATCTTTCTGCTTCAGCGACCCCATCTGTAAGGTGGTAATGATGAGTTCTGTACCATAGGGTTTTGAGATCTATGCTTGTAAAAAATATAGTAAAACTCAGAATTACCATGTCTGCCTAAAGCAAGGCTGGAGAGGAAGCCCCATGGGCCTTTCAGCAGTACCTGCATGGATGTTTTTGCAAATCCTGTTCTGCCATGGCACCAGGCCTGGATCACTCTGCTTGGCCTCTCAGGGTGAGATCAGTGCAGGCTGTAGTTGTCCCTGGGTCTCCAGGAGTGGTGGTACCAGGGAGCTGTGCATTCCCCAAGAAGAGGACAGGAGGGCATGACAGAGGGTGCTTTTATTGCACACTTTATGGCTGATCAGTCCATCAGCATGGCCAGAAGCATTCAGCCATTGATTTCACACCATCTTCATTTCCTCAATCTCAGTCATAGCTCAGTGCTGGCCTACTCAGCCCACTTTCCACTCTAAACTGGGACAACCAGCACGTCTCCTCTCTCCTCCTGTCTCTCCCTGTCCCCAGCTGGGTCTCAGCTGGCTTCCAGGAGGGATTCTGCCACGAGAACCTGCTCCTTGGGAAGACGAATGGAATTGGATTGGAGTCCACCTGTGATTAGTGCTGGCACACCAGGCTCATGTGATGGAGGCCAGGAGGCAGAGCCAGAACACCAGGCTGTGAGCTCGGTGTCCTGTGGCAGATGGGGCACGTCCATCAGGAGACACCTGGCTGCCCAGCCACTAACCCTGACCTTCAGGGGTGAGCCAGGTGGCAAACCAGAGCCTTAACTCTCAAAAACAAGTTAAAACCTGTCTGAGCCCACTGCAACCTGGCTGCAGGGAAATCCTCCCATTTCTCCCCCAGCTGTTTTATTTAAAGCAGAGCCATCATGGAATTTGGAGTTCAAATACACAATTTCTTTAAAAATATCTAAAAGGAACATTATAATATGAAGTTCTGATTAAATTTCCAGGCCTTCCTGCTTTATATAACTGGAAAATACCAGCAAAAATATTTTAAAAACATTTTAATATGATGGCCCTTAGCTAGATTCTTGACATGCAAACATTAAATCAGTGTCACTCTGAGCTGTTTTTTAATCTTGGGCCTGGCAGATTTTTCCAGCTCAGGACAGTTCTTTTGTCATTTGAAATAACTCTTCCCTCAGCAAGACACACATCCTTCATCTTACCCAGATGGTCTCCTCCTCCAAGCTAGAATAATGTATTTAAATTTATCCAATGGTTTTCATGACTCAGATTTCCCATAACTGGCTGGTTTTTAACCGTCCTCTGCTCCACCTGTTCAGACATCACAACAACCCTCTCCCTGGCTCCTCAGTGCAGGAGAGGTTCAAACAGCAGCTCCAGAGAAGCTTCACAAAACCCACAGTGTACAGCTTGGTCTGTGGAAGTTCTGGAGAGGAACCATGGCTTTTAGAGTCTGCTTCAAAGTTCTGTTTCTTCTGGGGAGGAAAGGAACATCCTGAAGGCAGCCATGTAGAGCTCCTGCTCAGATGGAAAAGCACAGCTTTATTCTGCTACAAAACTCTGTCCCCTGAATGTTTCTCATCTAACAACAAATCCAGTCCAACAGAAGTCATCCAACAACAACAAACACAGCAAACTCACTGTCCCCATAAACAGATCATTTTCTGGTTTGGACTACAGAAGGAAATGCAAATCCTTGTATACAGAGGTTTCATCCTCTGAGTGGATTGCATCAGGACAACAGGCAGGGATTTTAAATGACACATAAGGGATCAAGGTACCCCTCTGTACAGATGTTCCTTGAGATCTGAGCTCCTGCACCACACAGGTCCTTTTGAAATTGTCACTGGGGCCTGCCAACAGGACTCCTACTCAAACGAAGATATTTTCGGACAAAAAAAAATGTCCCAAAGTCCTACTGATGTTCAATAAGTCCTTTGAAACTTCTGACAGGAATGTGAGGTGGCTCATCATGGCCTGGAGCAGCTGAAAGTCAAATGCAGGGAAAGCAACTGGGAGAGAGGATGAAGTGAGATGAAGTTCAGAGAGGCAGGGGTGGAAGGAAGAAGGACGAAAGGCTGGCTATTGCTTGGATGAGCTTTTAGTTTGGGTTTAAATGCAATTTGGAGTTTGAGAAGGCAGAAGTTAATTAAACTACAGGATATTGTCCTGCCATCACTTTCCAGAGGCTATTCCCAGCTGCCACAGAAATCACAAACCATTTAAAACCACTCCTCTGTCCTAGCCCAGACCCACGGGGCATCAAATGCACAAACCTCAGGGATGAGCCTGGCTCCAGAAAAGGACAAATGATGACAGAGTCTTGCTTCAGTAGCCCAACAGCTCTTATGATGTGGCACAGTTTACTCCATCCAGGGTGGGCTGTATCAGCTCAAAGGTAAACAAGGTAAATGTCTAGATGCAGAAACACAAATGAATGAGAGATTTGCATGTTAGAAAATTAATCCCCTTGCCATAAAAGACAAAACAGGAAGGGAAGATCAGCAAGGGCTAACAGGCAAGCAACTAATTACAGATTAACTCTTCAACCATGTGCACAACCAGACAAAAACCATTATAAACATAAGGCAGCAGTTTTGGTAGCAAAATGTTGACAAAATGATCATACATCACCCCCCAGCTCAAGCAGCAAAGCTCTGCTGGAATATGTCAAAATGGAGCTGGTGGGGAGCCTTCCAGGCTTCTTATTTTAAGATGTAAGGAATATTTTGGGATTAAACACAGAGCACATGATCTCTCCATCTGTCATGGTGACAACCTGCCCTTACATCCTCTGACCTTAGAAAGACAATAATTTGTGAGGCTGCCTAATGCTCATCCATCCTTCAGCATGTCCAGAGGTTCAGCTTTGCCCCTTCCACCCGGCACCTACTGAACCTGCTCAGGCTGTGTCCATTAAAAACCCGGGCTCTGCAGCCCAGAGGACAGGGAGAGATGGATGGTGCTGGCATGCAGCCACTTCCAGGGAGACAGGCAGGATCAGCCTGCCATGGACAGAGACAGAATAACGAAACCTTCAGCACTGGCAGGCCATTCCCTTGTTTGCCAAACTTGCTACAGATGAGTCGGGCACTTCCAGCATTCTGCCCCTAACCCCAGGGACAGAGCTGGCATCTGGACTCTGGAATAGGGTAGGAATAGGGTAAAAAGCAATTTGTAAGTTCCCATATGAAGCTATTTTGAGAATGAGAAGTTCATTTAACACAACAATCTATTCTGAGGGTGAGAAATAAGTGCACCTGAAATAACAAGGGATTTGTCCCATGAGAATCAGTAAAGAAAATATGGAAACAATCTGAGAATAGATAGATTTGATAGACAAGTAAAATGACTTTTACTAACCAATAGAATAATTAACAAGAAAGCTGTTAACCAATTAGAAGTTGCCCTCAAGGTTTGTAAAAACTTTATAAAAGACAGCATGCTGCCATAATAAAGAGCCTTCTAAACTTTCATGGTGTCACTCTCGATGTCATGACCGTCCCAACAACAGACTCTGAGTGTCTGTCTGACATCAAAGGATGCAGAGGCAGGGTGGTGCTGTGGCTGGGAGAGAGGCCATGAATATGCTACTCTTTTACTTCCAAAATATTCTTCATATCTTAAAATAGGGTGCTGGGAAGAAAGCCCCCATTGGCCTGAAAGCAGAACTCAGCAGGGTTCAGGGTTGTGCATCTTCAGGAAGCTGGAGAGCCTTGCAGTGCATTTCCACATCCAAACAAATGTTTCCAAAGAAGGAAAACGAGTTCCAGTTTCACCTTTAAGGAGAAGCCCCAGAACTTTGTGTTTCTCTCACCGTGGTTGGCTCTGGACAGGAGCACCTGTTGGTTTTGGAAATGTTTCCCAAGGCCTGTGGCTGTTTCTATTGGGCAGCAAGCCAAAAGCCCTCCAAAAACATTAAATACTTAAGAAGGAGCACAAAGCCCCTCAGTACTTTTTGGGGTGTCTTAGCCAGGTGCAAAGGCTTCCCTGCCCCTGAGCAGGGCTTCAGTTTTGTTTCTGTATTGTTTGTTATTTTCTCTTTCATTAAAGCCTTTTGCTTTACAAAACACACCCAGGGATCCCTCTGGCAATTATTCTAATTTCTGAGAAGGTGCTGGCCAACCCTCAGGCCTTGATACATCTTTGTGGGCTCATTACACACCGGCCTCGTGTAAGATGGTATCAGGGGAGTTTGTTCAGAGCGGAGCGGCAGTGATGGATGTGGCCAGAACACACAGTTCTTCATTAAATGGTGATGAGTTAATGAGTTAGTGTGGCCTTTCCCACAGATCAACCTCGAAGTGCTATTTGGACAGGCAAGGATATGCTTTCAAACTTTTTACATTTACATTTCTTTTTCTCTCTTTTTTTTTTTTTCATCTGGGATTTTTGATTAGAGAATTATTCCTATGAAGTTTCTACAGCATTAAGGTGCTTCCATATCCATCCTAATTAACCTCCAGTCATACCATGAAGTGTCAGCATATACACTAACTAAAATTCTGGTGAATATCAAGAATTCAGGGACTTCCTGTGGGGAAAAGAATAATAAGCAAGAAATCAACTTCAAAATAAAATAAAATCAGAAGATGAAAGAAAAAAATCCAGGTAGTAGTGATTCATCTGATTTCATCCAAACTCCCCCCAAATGAGAGTAGTCTTCAAAAGTCAAACACAAAGCACAATTTCATGTTCTCTGCATTAACCTTTGGAGTTCACAATGCTCATCTGTTCCTCTGTCCCCTCGCAGTGGTGTTTGCAAATGACACAAACATTTTCCTCTGCTCTGTGCTCTCCCTAATGCAGCCCAGCCTTAAAATAATTTTCTCTGGAGTGAGTTCCAGCCCAGTTTGCTCACACTGGTGTCTATCTGTCATCACATGTGTCAGCCCAGCCGCTCCCAGCTCGGATGGGCAGGGAGGAGACAAAAGGTCACCTTCCACATATAGCATGTTCTCCTGCAGGCAGGAGAGAGCAGGAGTGTGGGCCTGACATTTCTGAGTCTGAGAAAATTTTTAGCCTGCTAACAGTTGCTAGTCCTTTCCCAAGGGAAAACTTCTCAACAAGTTTCCTTCTCAAAACAATCTTGTAAAAACAATATTCTTTCTCAAAACATTCTTTTTCCTGATGGTGTTCTTCTGCTCTCTAGTTTAACCAATGGAATTAGAGAGGTGTTGTTCCCATTCACCAGTCATGTTAATTCTGTATTGTACCACCTTACACATAAGTAGGAGGAATTGGACAATAAAGCTTTCCATGCTCATTTGCCTTCTGAGAATTATTGGAGTCAATCATCTTTATTTTGTGTCCAACAGCAACACAGGAGGAAACCCAAATTTCCATCTACCTCACGGGAATCAAATGATTTTTCCCCATTTTCTTCTGCATTTCGTTCCCCATGCTGCCAGTGTGGCTTGGTGCCTCTGGGAGCAGGAGAATGTGCTCAGGGCAGATGAGAACGAACCAGATCCACTGCAGGGCTGTGGGAATTTGATGCTGCTGAGAGACAACTCCACAAGTTGTGATTTTCTCCTTAGAGAGAGGATCCCTCACCAGCCTTTGGGTGCTGAGAGTGCCCTGACTGCCCAAGGCTGTGCTGGGCACTGAAATGAGGTCTGGCTCAGAGAATCACAGAGTGGTTTGGGGAAGGACCTCAGGAGCATCTCGTTCCACCCCCTGCCATGGGCAGGGACATCTTCCACAACCCCAGGCTGCTCCAAGCCCCAATATCCAACCAGGCCTTGGACACTCCCAGGGATCCAGGGGCAGCCACAGCTGCTCTGGGCACCCTGTGCCAGGGCCTCCCCACCCTCACAGGGAACAATTTCTTCCTAATATCCCATCTAACCCTGCTGTCTTCCAGTTTGAAGCTACTCCCCCTTGTCCTGTCACTCCGTGCCCCCGACAGAAGCCCTCCCCCAGCTCTCCTGGAGCCCCTTCAGGTACCAAAGGGCCACAATAAAGTCACCCCAGAGCCTTTTCTTCTCCAGCCTGGATGATCCAACCTCTCCAGCCCTTCCTCACAGCCTTTCCTCACTGTGTGCTGTGTCCACTGCCCACAGAAGAAACAACCTCTGTCCCATCCTACACTCCCAGCACTGGCCTGGGAGGGAGAGAGAAGAATGGCTGCAGAGGGGAGAGCAGCCAGGTCATCCATCTTGATTGGGAAAGGATCTCGTCCTAACTGCAGGCAGAACCACAAGGATTTTCTGTTTGATCCTTGAGGTTTATTTTCTCACTGTTTCTGTGCCTGACACCAGTCAAAAAGGATTGTGGGAAAATATAAATGATGCTTTTAGCGTTTTATAAATGGAGCTGTATCATCCCAGTGATTCAGTTAGAGCAGAAAACTATGGGATGGTCAGGAATAGAACAGAGCTGGGAGATTTGTTTCCTGTTAGAGTGAGGCAGATGGGGAACAAGGGGGGACAGGCAAAGGCAAATAATTTGATGAGGAACCAGAACCAAATGTAGAGAAGGCAAAAATCAAATCTAGACTAAAAGTTTTCCAGTGAGAAGTTTCACTCCCCCAAGAAATGGGTCTGTTCTATAAAATGACATGTTCAGGGACACTCCCAATTTTAATGGAATTGTTATTATTTCTCAGCTTTCACCAAGTAACCAATCCAAAAGCGTTAGCACCTCCACTAAGAGTTAAGTTGCAATACACTTATTTCCATTGAAAACATAGGTGAAAGCAAAGGCTTATGTACAATTCTACAATCAATAAAATATAAACCATCAATAAAATCTAAATTCTCCCATCAATAAAATTTAAAATCAACCCTTTTTAAGTTTGAAAATAAAAAAGAAAAAAAAAGATTTAAGGTAAAACAAACACTCTCAAGGAAGGCAAGCTAGATGCTATGGGAAGTAAATCTAGGGAAAGTTTTAAATGCAATTTTATTTCCTTGACCATCTCTCTTTATCTGTTAAAGGTTTTATGTCTCTCTACAAACTCTGTCTTAATGCAACACTTAACCCCCACTAGGCACACATATTTGAAACAGCTCAGCCTATTTCAGAGCAGGAGAGGGGTCTGTGTCATGTCAGGCTGGCAGAGGGATGCACCTCAGCTGGCTCAGGAAAAGGGACCCATTGCTGCATCCCGCTCCTCTTGGAGCTTTATTTTGTTGTGCCCTGTGTTCCTCAAGCCCCTCATCCCTCCTTGTGCATCCCTCATCTCTCCTTCTTGCATCCCTGACGCTTCCTCTTGCCCTGTGAAAAGTTTTCAAAGTCACTAAAATAGGAGAATACAGACAAACACCCACGTGGTACAAATTTAGTAACATGAATTGGAGAAAAGAATTTTTTGTTTTTCCATGCAGGCTGTTCCAGCACAGCAAACAATTGGTGCAGCCCGCACATTTTACAGCATGTGTCAGTGCACAGAGCCCCAGCACAGAGTTTAGCAGCAGCAGCAGCAGGAGCTGTGAGGAAGCTGATCTGTAGCAACCAGGATAAAGTAATGAAGCAATGAAGACACTAAAATCTTTTACTGTGCAGCCAAACCAAATGTCTTTTGGTCCTTCATGCATGAGTCTTCTAAGTGTAAACTTTTCACAGTAAGAGAAAGGAAATCATCCTCAGACTTTAGTGAGAGGAATGACTCAGATAGCCCCAGGCAGCAAAGATCTGAGCAGATAAAGAACAGTTTTAGAGTGCCTTTGGAAAAGTATCTGCTGATTTTTGTTCTTGTGCAATATTGCTTTAAGCCCACGCAGAGGTTAATGGCAGATCACTGGGAGGATGTTACTGTGTTGTTTCCTTCCAAGATGCTTCCTCTCCTTTTCCAGAGGTGTAGGGCCAGATGCCTGGAGCCCTGGTAGTGGAAGCATGATCCTCACTCCTTAAGCAGGGGTCAGCCCAGCCCTGGGTCTGAGCTCGGCACTGGATCCTCTGTTACTCTGGGAATGAAATGGAACATTGCTTTTCTAGGGTCTGCTCCAATGCAGTTTTCAAAAGCACAAGAATAAAAACTGAGCATCTGCCCACTCCTCACAACCAATCCAGGGCATTTGTTGGGAATCTGGTGCAGAAAGGGCAGGGGGAAAACCACTTTGGGAATTTCCATTGCTCGAGTATGTCAGCAGTTCCCATCTCTGCAATGAGCAGAGTTCCTCAGAGGAGCCCCTGACTGCTCTGCCCTGACAGCAGCAAATATCTCCAATTCCAAGTGAAAATAGTGTGTGTGGAGAAGACATTCAGTGAAAAAAGGTGAAAATGACAGTGACAACCAGAAAAGTGACTGAAGAACCACAGGGCAGCATCCTGTCCTAAGGGAGCAGCAAAGCATTCCCACTGCTTTCCAGATTCCTGTGCATTCTTTGATCAGTAAAACCTCCAGACAGGCACAGAAGGACGTGTCATGAAGGATTTTGTTCCCATTGTCCATCATGGTGGTCAGAGACAGGGCAAGGTGCCCCATCCTGCCAGCAGCACTGCTCTCATGTGGAAGTGGCTACGGCCTCTTGGCCTCCACTGGCTCTAGGATTAGGAACAGGGCCTGTCCCTCTCCTGCTTGGGCAGGATTCTGGCATTTGTCTCAGAATGAGGAGTGGAGCACCACAACCCTGTTTGGGTTCCCAACAACTCTGAGGGTCCAGCCCTTGCAGAGAAATGGCTTAAATAATTAGTGAGATGGCTCTTCAGGTGTGTTTTGTAAAAGCAAAAGGTTTAATAAATGAGAAATAATGAAACATTACAGAAAAAAAAAAGAAAAGCTGAGCACAGGTGTCTGAGAACCCTCCAACACCTTGCTAAGACACCCTAAAAAGGGAACCCTTTGATTTCCTTTGTGCTCTCTCTTTAGTACTTGATGGTTCAGGTGGGCTGTTTGGCCCCCGGCCCAATGAAATCAGCACCAGGCTTTGAGCTGCACTTTCCAAGCCCAGTCAATGCCTCTGTGCTGGCACTGAGCCAGTTACAAAGAGAAAGGCACACAACTTTTGAGTTAAACTTCCTGAAATGTCTAAAGGTAAACTGAAACTCTTTCCTTATGCAGAAATGCCCACTCAGGGGTGGGAGATTTTGATGGATGCTTCCTAACCGGAGAAACAAGATGGGATGGAGAGCACAGTGTCCCTCTGCTCTGCACCAGAGTGTGCCTGCACTCCCCTCTGGCACAGCCTCCACAGCCTGTCTCCGTGCCCAGGCACCAAGCCTCAGCAACCCCAGGGGGAATGAGATCACCTCATGTGATCAGCTGAACTCCTGCTCAGCCATGGGAGATGGGTTCCCCAGAGCTTCCTCCCAGCTCTATAAATCACTCATCCCAAGCAGAGCTTGGTTGGAAGGTTCCTCATCCCTTCCAAGACTCGCAGCCCTGCCCTTCTCTCCCAAAGCTGTTTATTTGGAGAGGGCAAAGAGGGGTCCCAGCAAAGCCATGACGAATGCCTGGCTAATTCCCAGCGGAGAGGCAAAGCAGCTCCCAAGGAAACAGAGCCTTGTGCTTTCCTGACCCAGGCTGTGACAGCTGAAGAGAGAGTTTGCTCTTACCAGTAAAAATAAACACTTTCCTCATCTCAGATCGGAGAGGGCAGCTCTCCTGATTTACATCAGCGGGGTCAGCAGTGCCAGGGCACTGAGTACACCAAGGAGCTGCCAGGAAGCACTGCGGGGATTAACCCAGAGGAGGAAGCTGGTGTGACCCTTGCCCTAACCTCTTTAGGTGTTAATGCTGAAGTAATTGCTCAGTTTTCATTGTCACTCTGGGCAAAACTCACCCTCACTTTCCCCAAGTCGTTGTTGCCTACTTTGGGGTTGGCCTGTAGAGTTTTAACTGCAACATTCATCAGGTTCAGAGGTGTGGAACAGTTGCCAAATTCTACAAATACCTTCAGGAGAAGCTGCTCTTCACCTGGGCCTACAAAGAAGTTCTGAAAGTAGCAAACAAACACAAAAACAAGCAGCAAACAAACACAAAAACAAACAGCAAAAATGGCGTTGCTTAACAAATGGAAAATACAGGGCATGTGGNTCTGAAAGTAGCAAACAAACACAAAAACAATCAGCAAAAATGGCATTGCTTAATAAATAGAAAATACAGGGCATGTGAACTATTTACAGCAAAAAAGCACCAAGGCTCAATGAAGTTGAGGAAATATCTATTAAAATGAAGAATACATCAAATTACAATTATTTTCCCTCTCAAATGTGTACTTTTTAATTAAGTATTATTGTGTTTTATAGTTCCTACATTATCAGGTCATTTGTAAATTCCAACATCTTCGCATGCATTTTAAGCTGCATTTGTTCTTCTATGGCAATTAATTCTTCATTCAATTAATATTTTTACATTTACCAGAGAAGTATAAAGTCTTTCATCTTTCCAAAAAAAAAAAAAAAATCCTTTTAATCATCTCCAATGTTTTGCTTCAGGCAATATTTTGTAGGTGTACTTGGAAGTTGGGAAACAATTGCACAGAGCTGGAACTGCCAACACTCATTCTCCACTTGGAGGAAATTCCAGCATTTTAGTGCCTTGTCTGTAGGAGGAGGGATGTTGCACAGGAATTGTGCATTTTGCCCATAAAAAATTGCTTTTCCTTTCCATAGAAATATCAAATCTCTTGTCCCATCCAGTGCACAGGAGCACTAAAGGAGCTGCCTCCAGCACCCAACCCTAGAGGATAATTTCCCCCTTGGAGAAGCTGATGTGACAGGCAGCACGCACTGAAGGGCTCCTGAAACAAAAAACAATTAGGAAGCTGCTGTGAACCTCACTCTTTCCAGGCTTTTCCCTTCTGCAGGGGTTGATTCAAGGAGCTCTGCACGCTTAAGGGTGTGAGCAGAGTGTCTCTGTAGAGTAACCTTGCAAAGCAGCACTGCAAAAGCTCTCCGAGTCTGAACTGCACAAGGAATTCATGTCAGCAAGGAACAGAAGTACCTGAGAGCATGAACTGCACAATAAATGGCCCATGGCTTCCTGTACAAAAAAAAAAAAAGGAAAGTTCACATTCACAGGGTAAAATATCACAAGGAAGGAAACTATTTTAACCATATAAATGAGCATATTATAAAGAAAATGGAGTTTGGCTTAGCAGAAGTAGTTTGAGCCAGGAGTACTTTGCTGGTACAGAGGGAACCCAGGATCCAACTTTGCTGTCGTGATGCTGTGCCAACACAGCCTATTATGCAAGAGAGGACTTATAAATCCTTATTTCAAAAAAAAAATAGGTCAGACTGAGCTCAAACACTTCCTTGTAGAAATGCAGCTTAATGTGGATTTGAGTGACTACCGTGGCTCAGCGCCAGGCAGCAACTTCAGAGATGTTGCTGAGAAACGTCCTTCAACCTTCCTGTGCTTCAGTCTTCCTCCTTCAGAGAAGGAGGGTGAAGCAACACGGCTGAGAGGTCTCCATCAAGGAAAAAAACCACAGGCTTTTGCCATGGAAAAGCTGCACCCAGCAGCTCAAGCCTTTGAGGGCAGGGCAGGTGTGTCCTGGTGCTGCTGCTGGACCACGAACAGCCTTGAGGGGAGCAGAGGGAGCCTGAGGTGGGATGAGCAGAGAGCTGAAGCCCTGTCTGCTGCAGACACTAGTGTGCCATCTTAAAAGTTCATTTCAAACACAGGTCAGGATTGATTGGAGGGGGACACAGTGGCAAATTCTTTTATCCATCCTAATTTCATGGTTAGACCTGTGAGAGTGAGGACAATGATTCTGAAAGGCATCATCACAGAAGTGGTTCATTATTTTGTTGCATTTTTTTTCTTAAGGCTTAAAGCTTGACATATCCAATCAATTCTATTTCTCCTGTTACGTTGTGGGTTAGTTAATTGCAGAAGCAAAATAGGGTGCCTGATTTATTATGTATAGAGCTTTGGAAAACTACAAAAAGCAGAAGCATAGACAAGTCACCCAGCTCCTCACTAATGGCCTTCAGCAATGATGAAACGAGACTAACTGTAGTAAAAATGCAAATAAAAAGCAATGTATGAATTCAGGCCTCTGTCTTCATTAGAGAATCAATGTGAAATGCATGAATTCAGGCAGCCAAAAGTAAAAAAAAAAAAAGAGGATAAACACCAGTCTGTCATATCAGTAGCCCTGGCAGCAAAGAAATGTTGCCAAATTCCTACAAATTCCAAACCAAATTTCTCTATTCCTATATATGGCAATTTATACCTCCTATCACCCCAGGTGGGCTCTAGTAGGCTCAACAGTTCAGAGAACAAATCTCTAGGGAAAAAAAAAAGGCCAGTTTCACCTGGGGACAGGAGGAGCCTCTCTTGAAATCTCTTCCATCATGGGAGTGTGAAATTCCCAAGCCCCATCGAACTGAAGTTGCACAAAATTTTAACCAGACTTATTGCCCAGTGCAGAAATCTCCACCGTGTTGTGGCAGCTGGCAAGATGCCTGTCCTGCTGCAAGGAGGGCTCAGCTCAGGGACAGCTCCTGTTCTCAGGGCTTTTCAGTCATGCTAGGGAGCAAAACCCATCAGCAGCTGCATGAGAAATCCTCGAGGGTAAGATCCAGAACCCAAATTATTCCAGATAAAATGTAAGATAAATAAAACAGAGATAGCAGCTGCTTTTGAGGAACCCATTACACAGCCATCAGCCCATGACAACTCTTGGCTTTTAAAGACTGAGCCAATGACACAGAGGAGAGAGATCTTTGTGCAGCTGCTGAACCTCAGGGTCCCTTGGTGGGGAAGCAGCTCTGATGGAGCGTGAGCCTGTGCAGACCAGATTTAGTACTGAGAAAATGGATCTCAAACCTGTGCAAACCAGAATCAGTGCTGGGAAAACCTCAAACCTGTGCAAACCAGAACTAGTGCTGGGAAAATCTCAAACCTGTGCAAACCAAAATCAGTGTTGAGAAAATGGATCTCAAACCTGTGCAAACCAGAATTAACGCTGAAAAAAATGGATCTCAAACTTGTGCAAACCAGAATCAGTGCTGGGAAAACCTCAAACCTGTGCAGACCAGAATCAGTGCGGGGAAAATGGACCTCAAACCTTTTCCAAGCTTTCACCCACTGCCTGTGCACGGGTATGGGTGTGAATCAAACTTCTACACTGCTCTCTGCCAATTAATAACTCCAGATACAACACACCAGGGAGAGACTGACAACATCAGAGATCTTGTGTGCTCTCCTGCCCTGATAGACATCGTAGCACTTTACTGCTGTTTTACATGTCCAAATATTTGCCTGGATGAATAGACTTAGAATAGTTTGAGTAAGCTGCACTTTGGAAGCTGGATGAGTCACATCATGAAGAAATATTCCGGAAAAGGTCTACAGCACAATTACAGACAGAAAAATGAAAGAAGTTGGCACTAAACAATGTATCAAGGGTAGAAATATCCAGACTAGGTTTGCCAAAGGAGGCCTTTTCCCAAGTCTAATATTTATGAAAATTTGTTTCATAAAACAATCAATTGGATTGGAGTGCCTTTTTAAATAATAAAATACCCACTTCTCTCTTTGCCTGGACACAGAGCATCCCACGTGAAGCAAAAGAAATTGAGCAGTTTGAGCAGAAAGCTGACTGGCATGCTGGGAACACCCTTGAGAACATGACATAAATATTTGAAAATAAGATTTTATACTCTTCTGTAATTCTACTTGTAGCACAAGGAAGCAGGGAACCACAATAACACACACACTGTAAGAGAAGGCTCAAGTTATAATTTTGTGTCTCTCAGGGTGCAGTGAGAAGCCTCACATGCCTCAGAGAGCCAAGCACAGATTTAGCAGGTTATGTAGATCAATTGCAGACAGAGAATTAAGGAAGCAAAAAGTGATATTCCCACCATTAAATATAGGTTGGAGTCTTAATAAGGTACAGAGAGGAATGAGAAGCTTTGAAACTGAAGTTATTATGCACTGCATCAACTACCAAAAATTACTTGCTAGTATCATTCTCTTGCTTTTATTCCTCTCCACTTCAGCAAAAACCCACTCCCCTCTGTCCCTGCAGGTACAACTGCTCCTGTCTCACAGGTTGGATTCCACTCTCTGCTTAGGCAGTGGGCTCTCCCCCACCAAAATGAAACATCCTCCCCAAAATGCCCCAAACCCAACAACTTCACCGTGGATCCACCATGTCGAGATGTGCCCCCAAAGTCACACCTCAGCAAAGGTTCAGTCACATCAGCAGCAGTACATATGAAAATGATGTTTTATGAAGCAAAGAACTTGTGGAGAGAGACCTAAAAAAAAAACAAACCAAAAAAACCCCACAAGCACCATTTATAGGGGAACAAGAGACCAAGGTGAAAACCAGAAAGCTGCACGATCACAGGCAATTATGGGTGACTTTCTTGGCAATCAGGACTTGCAAATCAAGTCCACCTCCTGCCCCGGTGGCTGATTGCCAGGAACAAGTTAATTAACCATCACTAACAAATGTGCCTGTATGGTCTAGCCTAGCCTTTAACTAGCTGGCTCCACCTCTCCCTGGCAGCTTCCCCGACTGACCTCCTGTAATTGCCCATGGGCCAAATTCATCCTTGGGGAAAGTATTTTTATCTTTAGTTTGCACCAAGAATTCATTTCACCCTGAAAATATGCTCTGGCATTTTCCTCATAAACTAAAGGAAATAATAAAATCTTTCTTTTTATTTGCTTTTTTTTTATCCTTCCCTCAACATCATTGACCTTTCCCATCTTATTCCTGTCACCTTCACTTACAGCCGGTTCCTTTCCTTCCAGCTGATTTTTGCAAGCATTTGTTTTATTTTGCATGTTGCTCATTGAACTTTTTCCAGTCCATGTGTCTTATTCTAAAACTACAATTCATGGAATAGCCTAATTCTCCAAATGGTGCTGAACTGAGTGGAATAATTACCTTACTTGTTTTAGGCCTCTGCTGGAATCCAGAATTACACACTTGGAAAATTATGATGGTTTTATCTTCTTTTTTTTTTTTTCTTTTCTTCAATTTCACAAGATGTGTGAAAGACAGGTTTTTATAAAGGACATAAACCCAGCCAAAACTATAATTACCACAGACGCAAAAGAATTCAGAGAAAAGATGATTTTGTGATTAAGGCATTGGAGTAGAAACTCAGAAATTTAGATTCTTTTTGTGGCCCTGCCAAAACCTCTTTATAACCTTTGCTGAGTTAATCCCTCTGTTCCTCAAATAAAACACTCTGGCACTTCCCTGCTTTATGATAGCTGCTGCGTAAACACATTCATTCACATTTGTGGGATGTTCAAACACACCAATAATCAGAGAACCACGGTGGCTGGGATGGTTGAAATCATCGGGCTGTATTTAATCATCTCTTGTCAGGAGTGAATGCAGCTTTAATCACAGGCACATGGGATGTGGCAGCACTGCTGCCGAGAAACCAGCACTGTTCTAAAAGGAAGAAAGACAGAGCAAAAATTACGTTCCTAATAAAAAATAGTTTGCAAATCAGAGCAGTGAATACACAAATGAATCTAAGCGTCTCCCCATTCCAGTTCCCCCAAAACAGAGACAGGCTTGAGCCTCTCACTAAAAAAACCTATCAGAGCATCAATTCACATTGCAGCAGAGCTGAAGGAAGCCAAGAGGAATTACAGCAGCTCCCAACTTCTATTTTGATCCCAAGGAAAAGTTCACAAAAGAAATGCTGCTAAAGGCTTACCCACAATTTTAAAACAACCTTAGGTACAGGATGCCAGAGGAGCATTAGCTGCACCTTTCCAGGACAGCATGAGGACGCTGAACCCTCAGAGTGAACACCATTAAAAACTCTGGGCTGAGCAATGGCTGGAGTGAGAAAGCAGGAAAGTCAAGCCCTGCAAGGCTGTGGGGCCACTGCAGGTGTGTCACTGTAGCCACTTCAGTGCCCTGCTGGCACCTTTGGGCATGGCCTAAGGGCCAAAGAAAGTTTTCACCTGCTGCTCCACTCTGAACCATGCTCACTTGTACAGAAACTGCTGCCACGCCCTCCCAGCCCTGTTCCTGGAGGAAAAGGCAAACTCAGGGGTGTTTCCCTTCTTCTCTCTTCCTCCTCAAACACCAAAGGCTTGGAAGGTTGCTGTGTCAACTGATCCCCCCTTCCTTTTTCATTGCTTTAATAAATTAAGCTGAGCAACAATAGAGATGAGAGAAAGCAGGACAATGTGGTAAATGTAGCAGAAAGAAATTTGAATTGTAATGAGGAGAGCTAATCAGGAAAAGAATGGACTATAGAAAAAAGCACTAATGAGTTTCTAAATAAATTCAAAAGGTTAATATTGTTCTATCTAACAAATACGAGAAGAATCCTAATGTGAAATTAAAGGCCTCACTCCAGTGCCCTTGCAGCCGAATGTTAAAGCTGTAACGCCCACTCTATTTACCCCTCTGTCCATCACCTCCATCCTCTCCTGATACCTCTCATGGATTGCTCCTGGAAATGGCACCTTTCAGGTCAGCCAGGTCTCTCAATCTTTTTTTTTCTTTACATCAAATGCTTGAGCCAACGTCAGTAAGTCAATGGACAAGCTCGCTTGGACTTGTAGAGTTTGCATCAGGATTATTGAGACTCATTTGTGTCAGCATCAACAAAACAGCAATCAAAATGTACTTTTCAAACCATGAGAGGTGTGTGGGTGTTTATGAAGTGATGGATTTGGTGGGATTTAAGCACACTTGTATTGCCTTTTATTGCCACGTGGATTTCCAGGGTGAGCAAAAAGCTAATGCAGGTTAACTGAGGAAAGAGCAAATGAAAATAAAATAGAAAATAAAGAAGTTGGAACGTTTCTTGTTTGTTTTAATTTATATGATGTCAGTAGTTCAAAATATAAAGCTAAGGCTTTCTATAGATAATCAAAAGCTAGAGTCCTTTATGCACTCTGTTGCAAAACATGGTAAAACATGATAAAGCCAAAATGTAGTGTGAGAAAGTAGACCCTTTCAAGAATTAAAAAAAAAAAAGAAAATCCAATTCCCAGCAAAGTAATAGACTCACAGGCTTTCCATAAGAATAAAGGATCTGCTCAACTAATTTTTTGCTTGAAGGAAGGAAATAGCCTCATTATAATATTTGGCTCTGACTATAAAATGCCAGCATGACATCATACTTTGGGGAGAACTCTGAGCACATTTCTGTGCACGACCATCCATCTGTCTTCTGCTCCGCAAACAAAACCCACGGGGCAGAGCCGAGGGTGGCTGCACATTTGTCTGCCCCGGTGCCAGGCTGGCAGGAGATGAGTTAGGTGCCAGCCCAGAGCTGTGTAACCTCGTCACAATCCTGCTTTGCCCACGCTGACAAATCTCTGTGTGCTCATCCCGTGGGCTGACTCAGAGCCAGCTGTGCTCAGGACACGGCTCTGCTCTGCTCCTCTGCCCTGCAGCCACGCTCAGACCCCAGCCACGGCCCCAAAGGGCAGAGCTGCAGCTGCTCACACCCTGTCACACTAGGACACAAAACAAGCACGCAGTCACAGGGTGAGAGGGCCAAGGCAAAAGAGAGCAAGTTTATTTACAAAGTTGGAATTTATAGATTTGTGACAGTGGAGGATGAAATCCCACCTCTCAACCACACTGGTCACATCAACAGTCTATCAATTTTCTCCTCCTCCAAGAAGGAAAGCAAAACAAACCAGTGTTTTCATGAAAGTGCGTGAGAACTCTTTATATAAAAAATGTAAACCTCAGAAGGCTTTTGAGAAACAGGGTGACACACCTGGCCACCAAAGCATCCCTTCACACCTAGCACAGGAAATGAGAAATAGGGAGATGTGCACCGTTTTTATTTCAGGCATGGAAATTATTCTAAAGTTAGAGCAACACTCCTGTGCCAGGACTGACCATGTTATGTATTATTCACAGCAACCTTGCAAAATGCTGCTCAGCCACTCACCTGCCATGAATAATGTTGTTTGACAAGCAGGTTAAATACTTTAGCTTCCTGATCCTCCTCCTTGCAAGGAAGGAGGGCAGTAGTGGGCTGCCCTGAGATGCATCGTAGCAAGGATGTTTAATAGAGGCATCAGTGGAGTTCAAACTTGGTAGGCAAAGACTGAATAAAAAAATCCTCAAAACCTTGGACCCAAGAGATTGGAGTGGGAAATGCACAGAGACTTGACAGTCAGGACATGTAAACCCTCTGTGAGTAACCCTCTGAGTGTCAGCAGGAGACGGGCACTCCCCTGGGTCAGTTATGGAGAGCTCACCTGAGCTCCTCAGCGTGTCCAGCCCGAGCCACAAGGGAAATGAGATGGAAGGCAGAGGAGCAGCCTGTGCTCCTGAGCCCAAGGTGGATGTCTCACCCACTGGAATCTCTGCCACTGCTCTCTCTGCAAAAGCTTAAATGCAAAAAGACTTTCTGAGACAAAAGGCAGGGCGAGGAAATAATGCTAAGTGTGAATAAACAAGACAGTTGCATAGCTCATCATAACCCTAATGATGCTCCCTAAATCATGCAGGCCCATCACCTAGATCTATTGGCCACATTAGCAGACTGCTGAGTGTGGGAAATATGGAGAGGATCATTTTTAAAGGGTTTTGCCTGCAATTCTCATTGGGAACCCTTTGAGATGGAGTCTAAAGCAGATGGTGAAATGGGAAAATTATTCACGTTAATTCTTTAGCAGCCTAAAATAAATTTAGAGAATAATGAAATAATGAAAGCCCCATTCAGCCACATTTTTGCTTTTGCAGCAGTCATCAAAGTCCTAACAGGGAGGACCCAAAGCTGCTGCATTCCACACACAAAGCTGCTGCGTTAATTGGTTCAAAGACACAAGAGCAGTAATATCCTGGAAAAAAAAAATAAGGTCATCCCCTTTCATTAGCTATTGTTCAACGGCCTGATGAAAGAACAAACAAGCTGAACCAGCAAATAAACCTCACAGTGCTGAGCACAGATCCCTTTCTGCTTCCTCCACACATATGTCCTACAGAAAATCATCTGCTCTGAGCTTCTCATCCACTCTTCAAACCCTTACAATGGGAAAACAATCCTGGTCTTCCATTTACAGGGAGGCTGAGTCATTGCTTTCATCCAGAAGGGGAACATCAAAGTCAGGACTACAGCCCAGCAAATCCAATCTCAAGTTTTCTTGCCCATTTTTGCAGGAGCAGCAGCTCCTTGGGTGACCTGGTGAATCAAACCACAAAAGTCTCTCAAGATAAACACAGTGTCCCCAGCCACAAAACATGACTGGTAGCCTGGGAGATTTTCCTTTACCCAGATGATCCAGAGGATCTGAGGAACATGCCCAGGGGAACCTCACTCCCACAGCAAGAGGCTATACAAAATATTTGTTACCATCTTAAACACAAGAAGCAAATAAAAAAATAAAAAAAATCAGAATTCATAAGACATTTCTGTATAAGTGCAGCACAAAGCTCTGTGAAATTGCTGAGAGCAAATGAGGCAGAATGTAAACGTTTCATACTAAAAATGCTAAAAGTTCACTCCTAAAATCATTAGCACCAGAGTGATCCAGTATCAAGATATAATATTTGCTAAATGGAAATCTCTGGCTCAGTTTTCGCTCCTGACACTTTACAGCCCTGTTGCTTTCTGGCTATTTTATTTCCTATTAGTTTTTGGCACCGTGAGCAAAACCTACCAAGGCTTCCAAGCACTTGTAGCTGAGCTCCTCTGAGCTTCTGTCCATGGTGCTGACTCTGTTCTAATTTTGTCCTCTCTAGTGCACTGCAGTCAGTGTGCAGAGCTCACTCACACAGTGAGAGCTGCTTCATTAGTGCTTTTCCCACCAGGTGAGGGCTGGGATAAGCAGCCAGCTGTTGCAGTGGATAAACATATGTGGGCTTGCACCAGCTGGACAGACTGCCCTGCCTCATTTCCCGGCATCCAGCAAAGGTGAGACACCTCCAGCACTGCCCAGTGCCTGCAGGGACTCACTGTGCAGCCCAGGATTAGGGGTGAGAGCTCCCCGTGGTGGTCTGACCTCTGGCAGGGCTCCAGAGGGGTCAGGGACTGTGGCTTGGGAAGATGCCACACATCAGCTCAGCTTTGGGGAATGCATTTCTGCTCTTAGTCCGTGGTTAGGGACAGCAAGGGGGACTCAGGAGAGCCCGTGCTGGCAAAGCCAAGGCACTCAGGGCTGGTCACACACAGCTCTGCTGCTCCCCAGCCCCGTGTCTGTAATTAAAACAGCACTGCTTCCCCGGCTCCAGCAACACACCCAGGAAATGCCCTGAGCTGAGGCTTTCCTGCCCTGCTCCCAAATGAGGAATCCTGGAATGGAGGAGATGGGAGAAAACTTCCTTTGTGTTCCTCTTGCTTCTTCCCAGCTTGAGCTGGAAGGTCTGAGCCCTGGAAAAAAGCACGGCTTGGTAAAGGTCATGATCTGAATGCAGATTATTCATGGACATGAATTTATCTGATGAATTATTCTAAACACATCATTCAGCTGCTGTACTGAGCACATATAGGATGCGCCTCTGCAGCTACTCTAAATACAAAGCAGGGCATTAAATAAGGACAGTCACTTGCTTGGAAGCATAATATTTTATTTGCCACAAATATGCTAATTCTTTAATTTTCAGTCTCTATGCCAGCTAGAAATACAACCTGAGCAAGATAAGTTTTCTTGTAGCTAATTACTAGGTAGCTTATCAAAGTTGATATATTAGATTTTCGGCCCTGATTCAGTGTTTTCTTTGAGTCTTATGCAATTTTGATCCCATGGTAATGGAATTTGAGTTGCTTACAAACATGTCAAGACTATCATCTGCCAGCCATGTCCCCATGCTGCTAATTATTTATGCCTACTGAGCAAATTTATTGGCAGGTTTGTCAGAAAAAGCAATATTTTTTTCTGGTGCTTTCTAAATAAATATCAGGGGGCAGGGAAGAACCAGCCATTTCAGTGTCTACACCAACCTCCTGCTATATCTCCAGGTTCCTGGGCTTGAGTTTACAGGATTCAGACAATAAAAGCAAAACCAGAGACTCCTTGTCACTTAACACTTCTTAAGTTTCACCAGTCCTGCTGTTAGTGCTGTTATAAATCATTTTTAAAAGGCTGATTTCTGTCACTGTGTCTCTGCTGAGCTCAAGTTCCCACTGGGAGGGACCTGGGCATCATTTTCAGTAGGATCTGGAGGGTAGAAAAATATATTCTGTGTGCTGCAGGTAGGTCTGGTTGGAGTTAATGGAATTACACAGGAATTACAGGAATCCTCTCCAAGGAAGGCGCCAGGCCTCAGTCCAAGAGGAATAAACTGCAACTCACCAAAGCCAGGAGGCTCAGGGGCATCCAGTGGGACTGCAGCGTGTAATTCCTGCTCGGGGGTGCCCTGCATGTGGTGATTACACTGAATTCAGCATCCTGCCCAACCTGGGAAAAGCTTCAGGCTGAGCTGCTGCAAGTTTGGAGCTGGGACAACGCTGAGATTTCAGCTCAGGGCCACCTCTGAAATCAGAAGCTCTGGGGAATCATCCCTTTCTCGCCGAGTTATAAAAGTGTCCCCAGAGGCTCCGAGTGCCACGTGGTGTTTGTGACTCCTGTGGTACTTAGCAATGATAAAGGAGGGATGGGAACGTCCACTATCACCACATTTTAGAGACAAATTTGCTGTCATCCCATGGGGTTTGTGGCTGCTGCTAGATTTAGTGCTTGAGTCCAACATCAGCTCAGAGAAGTTTAGGAGATAGACAAAACAGAAAAACTATTTTAAAACAAGTGCAACTCTTTGGATCTCCTGAACAGATAGGGTACATTGTTGGGTCAGGACAAATATTCAATTTGATTCTTATCTTATCCAAACTCCAAATCTCTTTTGTTATCGGTTACTTTCCAAGGCACTGTACAAGTGAGCTCTGAACTTACATTTAAAAAACACAGAAATAAGAGAGCTCTTCTATTTCCTTCCCCAGGAATTAGCCCAGCCCAGCCTCCCAACAACCTTGGGGAAGTTCAAACCCAGAAAAAAACAGAACCAATTTCCAAAGCTGCAGAAATTATGGCAGTATCTAAACATTACAAGTAATTTTTCAGACTTATCAGGGCAGAACAAAACCCAGGACTGGTCACACCAGCAGGATGTAACCCTGCTGTACAAGACTGAGAGCTTGTTTTAGATCTTTGTCAAAAATACTCAGGTATAAGGGACTTTTTTTTCCCCCACATGTTCTCTTTGCCATCCCATCCTACCACACATAAAATTGCTTTTCCATTTGTTCCACAAATGAGAGAAACCAAAACCAGCAGTATGTTAAGCCAGACATTTTTCTTGGCCATGTCCAGTCCACGGGGCTCATTAAAAAACTTTGATATAATCAGCCCTTTGAAAAATACACATTTATTAAGTGGAAGCTGATCAGAAGAAAGATTCTCTTTCATATGTTCTCTTGATTTTGAAAAAAAAAAAAGGTCACAAAAATATTTTTAAAGTTCAAATAAAAAATGCTCAAAGCCAGATGAAGTATCTTCTTAGAAAGGCAGGAAAACATTAATTCTGTTCAAGTAAACAAAATTAATTGACACGTTCCCTTTCCACTCACAGCAGGGGGGTGACCACAAGTGGACAGCAAGGCAGATCCTCAGGATGCTCCCCTCCAGATCTGTGTTTTTCTATGAAAATATCCCTTTACTTCTCTGAGCTTTGAGCAAAATGGACTTTTACACTTAGAAAAGTAGCCTGGGCTGACTAAAAGCACCTACACAAAGTCAAAAATTACCTGGGCCTTGTTGCTACAAGGCAAGGTTGGGGCACGAAATCACCACATCTCAAAAACATCCTTCCCCTGTGGCCAGAGCTCCACCAGATGAATGAATCTTGTGGTGGCAAAGTTCACAGAGCATCTCCAAAACCACAGGGATACTATGGAAAACTCCAGCACAATAAAATGCTTTTCCTGTTGAAAACATGAAGGCCTGGGGGCTTTCTCTTCTATTTCTCAATTTCCCACTCATCTTCTTTTATAGCCCAGAGACAGCGTGGATCCAGTGGTCTTCAAGGTGGAAAACAGGAGAAAGGAAAATATAATCTCTTCCACCTTTGTTGCTCCCAAACCTTCTCGTTTTATTTCCACAGTGAGCCCACTGTGTTCAGAAACATGCCAAGAGCAAGCCAAGGCCCCTGGGATGCTCTAGGGGACACCTGGATTTTTGTGGGCACAAGCATAGGCCTCCAGCTTTCCACAAGAAGGGGTTGTGAACAAAAAGGACACGCCCAACAGATTTTGGGTGCTGTGGGCTTGGAACAAAACCTCAGCCCTTGCAGTGGGGGTGGGTCCAAAAGCACAGACAGGTTTAACTCTCAGCAGGATGTGTCCTGCTACTCAGGGCACACGTGGGAAATAAAAGATGAACTGAAAAATGAAACTGCTTCCAACAGCATCTTTATCCAGCCAGCAGAAAAGCAGCTGCTCAGCAATGGGCTTTGTTGACTCTGTTATTTGTGAGAGCTGGGCAGCCCAAACCCAGGGGATTCTACTAAAAATACTCCGAGCAGGGCATCAGCACGAGTGCCTTCAGCACAAGCACTTCCAGCTTTGTTTTTATGCAGAAAATGGGAAGGGGAAAGGAAACAAATGTAAAAGAAGGAGCAGAAGAGCAGAGCGAGACGGCAGCACAGGTGACAGGAAACAATTTATAACTTACTTGAGAGTCTTTTCTGAGTCATCTGTTCTGCAGCTCCAACAGCAGTGCAGGTCTGACTGACTTCATTACCCCCAGACACACAAGCACACCAACATTCCAAGCTGTTTGGAGCCACCTCTTTCATCCTGGCCTGTGGGAATGTTTCAACAAGGTGCATTCATGGTAATTTGTTCCTGTGCTTAGGGATGAACACAGGTAGTGGCAAAATTCAGGTTATTATGACCAGAAAAAAAGGGGAAATGGATGTAATTCCATGGAAAATTTTCTTACAATAAATAAGTCAATATGAGCTGAGGTTCACAACTCTTTGTGCAATATGTTAAAGTCAGAAATAAAAATGCAGAAGACTGTCCCTGGGACACACCTACACCATTGTTCTGTGCTAACTTGAGAAAGAGAGACTGGTGCTTTAGCTCAACAAATTCTGGCCTCCAGAGCTCTGGAGAAGTGAAACACAGTGCTGCTGTTCCCCAAGATCCTCAGATAAATCCCAGCACTTAAAGATAGGATTTGCTAGGTTGAGTGTCCCCTTGAACCACCATGGAATCATGAAATATCCTGAGCTGGGAGGGAGCCACAGGATCACCCAGCCCAGCCCCTGTCCCTGCACAGACCCCCCAACAACCCCACCCTGGGCATCCCTGGCAGCGCTGTCCAAACGCTCCTGGAGCTCTGGCAGCCTCGGGGCCGTGCCCATTCCCTGGGGAGCCTGGGCAGTGCCCAGCACCCAATGGGGGGAGAACCTTTCCCTGATCCCCAGCCTGACTCTCCCTGGCACAGCTCCATGCCATCCTCTCCACCAAAGCCTGGGGACAAGGTGGCTCTCAGAAGCCTTGTGACACCCACCAGCTCACTTTGCATCCCTTTCCCTGCTGTGTGCAGATCTGCTGCTTCTCCCTGCAAACCAGGATGGCAGTGCCAGTCCCTGGTGCTGATGGGGGCTCACAGCTATTTCCCACTCTGGTGACAACTAACTGCCTGTGCTGAGTCCAGGAAGAAACTGAAAGCAGGGAGTTAAAGAGAAAAACTCAAAGGAAAAACTCTTCTTTCACTCTGTGGCTGCATGGGAATGACACTTTAAATTTACACCCACAAAACCACGTAATAATTACCCAGGCCTTCTGTTTGCACGGAAATTATAACGGAATGGTTTAAGGAGGAGAAGGAGAGTCTCAGATATCAGCTCTGCTGGGTTTCCAGTCACTGCCTCCACCTTAAACTCCTCTTCCCTCTGCAGAAAGGGGGCACCCCCACTTGTGCCTTTCCAGAGCTGCTGCAGGTCTGTGGGATGTCACTGCCCGGGATGGGCTGTGGGGAGCTCAGTGCCTGCTATCCCACCACTGACAGCAGGGCCACGTCAGCAGGTGCCACCCCACAGGCTACAAAGGTGCCACCAGCTGTCCAAACAGCACTTGGTGGCTCTCTCAAAAACATTTAATGCATTTTTCAAACCCACCAGAAAAAACTCTCTTTAGCTGCCTGGTCTCTCCCATCTGCACAAGAGAAAATTCCTCAATTCCCTAACCCAGCTGCTGCTGGTTCAGCTGGGCCCAGGCACTGTCCCCATGGAGATGGGACCGTCCCCACCATCCCTGGTGCAGACAGGGAGCTTCAGAGCCACGGAGGACCACGCTGAAATGCTTCACTTCAAACACCAACACAAACTCCCAGCCTGAGGCATTAAAATTCAATTACCAGGGTCAGCTGGATTCGGGCAAGGGTCTGACACTGAGGATCTGGAGAAGGGAACACTGCAAGCTGCCTGGAGCTGAGGAAATGGACTCAAGCCAAGCATTATTTATGTGTCTTAAGGTCTCACGGACTCTGCTCTGCCAGGCTTGGCCGGCCACACAACCAAAGCCAGGCCTGCAGCCCACAGGACATGCCCTGGGGACAGCCTGGCCCTCACTTCCAGGGACCTGCTTTGCCATCTCCATGGTTTTGGGAGGGAGCCTCGCCCTGCCATATGGGTGACCCACATTTGAGGGGTGACACGTGGCAGTGGGACAGGAGGACACGGGTACCTGAGCACACACCTTGGCTCAGGGCTGGCTGCCTCTGCTCCATCGCTGCTGGAGCATCCCCCAGCCCATGACCAGGTAACAGCGAGGTGCAGGTGACAGATTTTATATTTTCTGTTGGCGATGAAATTCAATCTCACACAAATAATTGCGTTTGTTTTCCCCACAGGCTCCAATCAGGCATAACCAGCTATTGAAAAAGCCAAATGCTCATCAAATTTGCTTCTCTTCTCATTTCCAATGCTGTCAGTTGCAAATTCCTCTCCTGGATGGGTGCTGCAAACTTAAATACTTGGTTTGTGCCAGTTCTCAGTGAACCAGACCAAAAACTGGGGGGAACAAGTATCTTTAAACATAGGAACAGTCATTTTTAAACAGTATTTCTGTCACAATAATAGACAGGAAAAACCAAGCAGTTCCAAAGCCGAGTTTTCCATACCGCTCAATCTCCTGCTTAACCCCCAGGGAATTTACAGCTGTTGCAAGGGCTGGTGCAGAGTTTATTTTTGAGCACACCCATCTTTTCCAGGCTACAGGGACACCGGTGCTGTGTGACAGCAAGGGGACCCCAGGCTGGTCCCTGTGGCGTGGCACCAGCATCACACCCAGAGCCGGGCTTGGGGCACCCAGGGGCGCAGCTGGCACCCCAAAATCCGTGCTGGCAGGGGATTTGGGGTGGCGGAGGGAGCAGAACCTCCGCAGGTGCCGTGCGTGGGGCTCTGTCCCCCTCTGGTGACCGCGACACGCAAGGACAGAGCCTGGGTGGCTCCGAGGGGACCGGGAGCTGCCACCCAGGGTAGGACAGAGACAGCGTCGCCGCGCGGTGAAGGAAAAGGGAAAGAGAGAGGGGGAAAACAGAGAAAAGAGACGAAAAGAAAAAAAGAGAAAAATGTAGGGATGAAAAGAAGGGAAAGAGATAAAAAAAGACAAAAAGAAAAGAGAAAAAAAATAGGGACAAAAAGAAGGGAAAATGATTTTTTAAAAGACCAAAAAAAAGAAATCAAAAAAAGAGGGGAAAAAAAGAGGCAGGCAAAAAAGAGGCAAAAAGACAAA
This sequence comes from Hippolais icterina, assembly GCA_013400075.1. Classification (NCBI taxonomy): domain Eukaryota; kingdom Metazoa; phylum Chordata; class Aves; order Passeriformes; family Sylviidae; genus Hippolais; species Hippolais icterina. Next base: position 92,356 of record VWYN01011288.1, on the reverse strand, counting down.
ATAAGAGGAAAAAAGGAAAAAGCAAAGAGGGGAGGGGAAGGCAATGGGGAAGGGAATGGGAACTCAGTGAAGAAAGATCAGTTCGATGGCGAACTCCTCAGGCAGGGACCGCTCCGAGGCTGCTTCTGCACCTTCCCCGTGGGAGCACAGGCACAGAAACCGCTCCGAGTCCGAAAATCCCCGCAGGGAGCAGGCGATGCTCTGCTCCTCCGGGAATAAATTGTGCAAAACCTCTGTGGAGGTTTTTACCCGCAGAGGAAATGCCACCAGCAGCCTTGAAGGGAAGTTACCACTGCTCCACATCTAAAGGATGAGCTTTGTGCCACTCCAGATCCCAGCTAAAAAAATGGAAAGGCAGGAATGTTCCCACTGAGAGCAAACCCATCCTCTGAGAGAGGTAAACCCCACAGTTTGCCATAAAACAAAGTATTGTATTAGTGCTTTTTGGCCAGTCCAGCTTTTAATCGACATAAATCACACTGGAGATGGGACCATAGGTGAGGAAGGATTTACTGAGAGGAGCCCTTGTCCATGATGCAAGCAGAAAATACCACAAACATTTCACCTTCTATTGAGAATGAGGCAAGGAATAAATATTTAAAAAACCAACCAAACAAAAGAACNGAAAAAAAAAAAAAAGTATCATCTTCTACTGAGAATGAGGCAAGGATTAAATATTTATAAACTAACCAAACAAAAGAACATCTCAAAACTCAAAACAAACAAAAAACCCCCAAGCCCACACTATTCCAGTAGATTAATTAGCAATCCATCTAAATAGTCTCCAAATACTCTTCATTCCAATAAGGAAAAGAAAAAGTTTCAAAGTTTTGAAAGAATTTAAAGAGGAATTGGAAATATCTCACCTTGGAAATATTGAAGAATGGCAATTTCTTTGAAAATTCTGCTATTTTTTAAGCTTTAGTTCTGATAAATACTGAAAGTTTAACCAAAAAAATACCCCAAACAAACATGAATACCAGCTTTTTGGTCATATTTTCTAACAAAAAGATGTAATCAATACCAATATCAGATGTTTGGAGCTGTATTATTTGTTTTATTTGGTTTTTAGCTTGTTGGGTGGGGGTGTTGCCATCTTGAGAGGCATATTGAGAAATAAATATGGGTGGATTTGGTTAAAAATCATCTAGAAAAGAGCCCTCAGGCTTGGCATGGTCCTGACACTCACAGGCAAAGCTTCTCACATTAAGAGCAGCTTTTTAGGGCAGGTACATTTCTCTGTGTGTGATTTAATGTTTCTCACAAGCAAACTCAAAGCCATTTTAAAAGGCATTTTAGGGATGAGTGGAGAAATAAGAGAAGAATTTTCCTGGATGTTTTTGCATTCCCTGAAATCCCTGGCATTTGGGAGTTGAGCTGTGTTCATACAGAGAATAAGGAGGGGAAGTCAAAGGCCAAGCACAAAACCCTTTTGCAACTCCAGCAATCGCCGGAGCTTTGCTATCATCATCATCAGAGCTGAGATTTCTCATGATTTACATAATTTTTGTGGGATTAAAAGACCTCAGAGAAATCCTCAGGGCTCACAGCTCCTCTGGTATCCACTGCACCGCACAGATGTGAGAAACACATGGAAAATAGGCAATTTTTCAGTTGGGTTTTGTGGGGCTTTTGAATTTAGGGATGCAGAGTCTTGTGAAATGATGTTTATCCCCCTGTCCCCTCTTGCCTCTGACTTTTGGTTTAGAGGCAAGAACCCAAGAACCAGATTTTGTAATCTGATTCTTCTGCAAATACTTCATATTTAATTTGTCTTGAGTATTTTAGAGATGCTTAAAAGGGGTAGGTTTTGGCATTATATTTTCACAAATGGTAAAAATCATTGTACGAGGCTTGGGTACAGCTTTTGTACAGGGGAAATGTTGGCATTTGTGCCATCTCCCAGCCCTAATTGCTTCATTGACATAATTATCCTGTCATTAAATCTGTGATTTGAAAGTTTTAAACCTTTTTCATGTGTTTGAAACCACTTTTTAAAAGGGCAACCTGCAAGGGAGAGGTCTGCTTTACACTTCCACCATCTGCTCCAGCAGATCAAGAGGTTTTTCCTCCCTGGAAAGATTATCCTGCAGAAACTACTGAGGGCCAGCACTGCAGGAGTGGCAAGGGCTGCCATGGTGAGCAATGTCAGCTCACCCTCAGCCCTGCCCTGCTGCAGGGCTCCCCCAGCCCAGGGACTGCAGCTCTGCAGAGCCTCTGGGAGAGCCTCCTCCCCACAGATCTGGTCTAGAACCGTGAGGAATAAAGCTCGTAGAATCCAGTCCCAGAATCATAAAATCTGAGCTGGAAGAGATCCATTGCTCACCCAGTCCAGCTCCTGGCCCTGCACAGGACAACCCCAAGCATGGTGGTGCAAGGATTTGGTCATTCCCAGCCCAAGGGTTCAATAAGGAGGCAATAAGGAGGTGCCAGGTTAGCTTCAGTCATCCACACAAAACCTTGGGAATCAGCATTTTCCCCATCCCTGCTGATTTCCCCCACTTTCTCTGTTTACAGCAGTGTTTGTTTGCTTTATGAGTCGTCTGGTGGTGTCCTCTAGTGGTTCCTTCCCGCACAAGAAACACCACCTTTCCTGGCTAGAATTATGTCAGCTGCATTGTAAAAGCACTTGGGGGGAGGAAAACCACAAATTTTGACAGGACTCAAAGGAACAGCAAAATAGATGGCATTCTTCTCCTTCATTTATGTCTTTAGAAGTTACAGCAAAGTTCACTCTGTCCTAATATTAAGGAAAAGTTATGAAAGGTAACAAACAGCAGCATGACTCAATATTTTTGAAGTGATGGCTTTCTATAAATAAGAGAAAAAAAAATCAGAAATGGCCAGTAGAACTATTAATTAAAATCTGAAAGCAGATAAATAATGAATAGTGGTGTCATGTATTCATTAGGATTCTACAAATGAAAAATATCTCTCCCGGTTATTCCTTTGATGAATCTAGCCCAAATATACTTGAACTGCAACATGAAAAATTCAGGATGCTCGTATTTCATTCTGTATCAGCCAGCCTCAGATCCCCAAATCTCAAAGCCAAGAACTGCAAGTGTCTAATCCCAGCACTGATGCTGAGTTTTTCCTCTGGCCTTGGACAGGCTTTTAACCTGGTCTGAAGAATATCTCTAATAGGATTATGGAATCACAGAGCAGTCTGGGTTGGAAGGGACCTTGAAGGCATCCAGTGCCACTCCTGCCATGGGCAGGGACACCTTCCACTGTCCCAGGCTGCTCCAAGCCCTGTCCAGCCTGGTCTTGGACACTGCCAGGGATCCAGGGGCAGCCACAGCTGCTCTGGGCACCCTGTGCCAGGGCCTCCCACCCTCACAATGAAGGATTTCCTCCTAATTACACCAATCTGTGCTCAGCACAGTCCCATCAGTGAACAGGATAAATTTTGGGGCTTTGTGAGGCAAAGGAAGGATGTAGAAGCAAGGGTGGAAATCACTGTGGGAAGGAGAGTGAGAAGAGAGCTGCAGGCTCATGTCTCCCAGGTAAATCTCTATTTGTGCAAGGTAGATTAAAGAAAGAAAAGTATGGGTCCACATGCTGTATTATATAAGTATATTTAAAATATATCTGCAGAGGTATAGACGTATAACATGCTACTGTGGATTTTTTGTTAAAATGGTTTCTAAAAGCACCTAAGCCCATCCTGAAGAACCAGAACCCAGCATGCCACTGAGCTACTGAAATGCCATTGGGGCCTTAAGATACCTCAACACCAAAAAGAAAATCAAAAGTCAAAACAACAATAACAAAAAGCCAAAAATACCAAACCCAAAAAACCCCCCCAAAAAACCCCCAATAAACCAAAAACAACCCCCCAAAAAAGAGAAAGCCTCCCCAACCTCAAACCAACTCCCATGTTGCTAATCTAAAATCCAAAGGTCTCCAATGCACAGTGACTTGTTCACCTTGGTGCTGATTATTGTCACGTCCTCCCACCGCACCTGTGGGTTCCAGGCACTCCCAGGGGTGCAGGAGGAGGACAAAGGGTGACCAAAGCCTCCTGCCACAGCCAGGGCCTGGCTCAGCACAGAAACCCTGCTCACACAGAAAAGGTTTCCTCTAAACATTCCAGTGGAGTTGCTGCAGTGTACCAGCAGTTGTTAATAAAAGACACACTTTCCCCTGGGCTTTGTCAGCTCTGCACTTCAAAGCTCATTTTACACACAGGCCAACGTTGTGTTTTAAGAAGTGAATGTTAACATGAGCTCTTTAGTCGGCTGAATAAAAGTATCAGGAACTTCCCTCTCCTTCCCTCTCCCATCAAATTAAAAAAAAATAAAAAACTAAACCCAACAATCTCTTGGCAGCCTCTGATGGATTTGACAGGAGCACACCCTTTGTAGGGTGAATATAAATCCCAAGCTCTGTGAATGTGATTTTTTCCCACTGCAAAATAAAAAATGAGAGCAACTGTCACAGACCAAGGAACAAGGATTAATAACCAGCATTCCCAAGGGATATTAGATGGCCTCAACTTTTTCTATCAAACACAGGCTGGTACTGATACAAGCTGAGAATTGCCTCAGACAGGTGAGAATGCAGCCCAGACAGGTGATGCCCATGTCCTGGTGGGTTTTTCTCTCACACCTCTCATTCAGATCGCTCTGCAGAGGCCAATGTTTCACTCTCTTCCCCACCACCAAGCTAACAATTACTCTTGAAGCCAAAAAAGAGAATTAAAATAAAATATATATTACTACTTGTGATTTGGACAGTTAATTACAGTTAATTAAGCTTGTATTTACTGTAATTACTGAATAATTTATATCACCATGGAGGTGACAGAAACTGTATAAAGAAATGAGAATGATTTAAAGTTATTTTAAGTGCTTGGAATGTCTGAGAAGCATTTTGTAAGATACTTTGAAAGATTCTAAATTTAATTATAACACTAAGTTACTTTAAGCTCTGTTTGGGCTAATATTTTTCCTAGCAATTAGACAGCAGTTGATGATGCAATTACACTTTCATGTATAACTTTTGTGCAAGCAATATAGTTTTTTATTAAAAAATAATCAGAAGACATGATATGTGTGAAGTAGTTGTATTAATTTTTTCTATCATTTTCCCCAGACACATTTTGTAGCTCCAGTGCAGGTCTCTGCATAACAAAAAGGTAGGGTGAAGTAGGCAAAAAGGGAAGGAAAAGAGTCAAGACGAGCAATTAATGCACGGTAACTCTCCTCAGAAAGGATTATCCCAGCCTCCATCAGAGGAGTCTGTGGTTATGGAGAATTTTAAATGAAGAACAATATCACCCATGAGAGTAAGAAGATTAAAAGTCAAAGAAGCCACAATAAAAAATTTTAATGACATTTTGTTTGTTTTCTAAATCTCATGATTTAAAGATTACGATTCAGTGGGTTGTGGGGAAGGTTGCTTTCTTTTTTTTGTTTCCTACTTTATTTCCTGCACTGGCAGCACTGCAGCTTTGGAACAGAAACCTGGAACAGCAACCAAAACCCCTTCAGAAACGATTATCTTTGGACTTGGCCAGGGCCAGGTTTCCTCTCTCAAACACCCAAGAATCTGCCCTGGCTCCACCGTGCATCCTGTGGGAATCAAACTGATCCAGCCAAGCCTGGGACAAGAAAGGCAGAGGCAAGATCCAAAGGAAGCAGCTCTCCAATCCCCTGAAGCTGGAATATTCTTTCCAAGGGCTGGCAGGCTGTGCCAGCTCTGCCTCCCACACTTTTTGCTTTTGCTTTTCCACTTGGACCAGACTTCCAGCTGACCTGGTGAGGCAGACTGCCCAGCCTGTCCAAATGCCAGTCAGCTCTGAAAAGGGTCGTTCAGATAATTAACAGCTAGAATGTGAGGAGTTAAGATTTATCAGTGGATCAGGAAATAGCAGATGAAAAAACCTCAAAGATCACACCATCACTCACCACTAATAAATGTTTCTCCCTAGAAAATGTAAATTTAATGCAAAGAAGCATTCATTATCATCCATCATGGTACTCCTGCAGCATCTCTCCCTATTGTACCCTGGGATTGCAGGGTCCTGGAGATGCAGCAGTCTATCACTTCTTTTGAAATGAGAAAATTCTCCTTAAATCTTTATCCCACACTGGCTTCTCCTGCTCCTTTACAGTAACTGCACCTCCACTGAATTCCCTGACATCACTGCTGTTGACTTCCATGACCAGGAGAGAGCTTCAGGACCACACAGCCAAAGGCTGGGATCTTCAGGGGACTCTGACAGCCTCAGGTCTCTTTTACTGAAAGATGCAAAGTATTATAAAATATTTAAGCAGCCATTTAACCACTGGAGCTCAGGGGATGCCATCAGCTCCAGTGATGGAGCCTGGAAACCAACACCAGGCTCCTCTCCAGAACTGCCTTCAGGCTTGCAACCCCCAGATCATTCCAGCATCCCCACACTGCAGGTGCAGGCAGCCCTTCCTTCAGGAGCCATCAGCTGAGGGCTGCAGACCCTCCCCAGCTGCTCTGGGGAGGCAAACCCCACACGATGCCTGCAGACACCATCAGAGCACCCTTGGCAGCTCCAGCTGGCTAATTAAGCATTGCTCAGCCAGTGATTTGGCAGATGTGGTGCCGGGCAGGTTCTCCACCTGCTGACACAAGGATCTCTGCTCTGCAATTCACGTGGAACAGACAGCAGTGGGTTGCAATTCTGGTCACTCCTGTTCACTGCAATTTACAGCTTTAAATATTCATTTAATTGAGGGGTTATTGTGGTTCTAGAATGGCAGTGCTCAAGGAAAAAAATACGTTGATTGACCAGAATAAAAAGAACCCTAGCATTTTAAATTCTAGCTATTAAACAGAATACTCAGATTTCCATATCTCCTCAAAATATACTCATAAATGTACTCCACTATGCTTGGAAATAGGCAGCTGCTTTTACCATGGTTAATGGCCAACACTCAGGTTGTTAAAGAGTAGAAGAGGAGCAGCCAAACACCCTGACCCCTGTGCCCTGGAGCAATTATTTCTTTCCCCTTCCTGCCCAGAGATGTGACCAGCTAAAAAGCCAGGGGATTCACGTGGTGAGCAGTTCCGATGGGTAACTAGGATGGAAACATCGACAAAATGCTCAGAAACTGTGCTGGCAGAAGTGCCTGGAGGCACAGGGCAGGTATGGAGCAGCTGAGGTGGACTTACAAGGAAACACTGAACTGTGAGGGGAATAAGGCAGAGGACAGTGAACATGAACACGAGGCCAAGTGGAAGGGCAATGCAGGGCTTCAGGGAAATGGCCTGGGAGAAGAGAGGTAGAAAAGTGGAGAGAATCAGAAGAAAATGAAACAAAGCAGAATGTCCAGAGCAAGGAGGTGAAATGAACCAGCTGTGCCCTCCACAGGCACCAGGTGAGCTGCAACAGCCAGGGTGAGACCAGACTGAAAGCATGGAGCTGATGGGGGCGGCAAAGCCAGGGTTTAACAGGGCACCAGCCCCCTTGGATACACACCTTCAACATTCCTCTCTGGAAGGGTAGTCAGGCACTGGAACAGGCTGCCAGGGAGGTGGGGAGTCACCACCCCTGGGGGTGTCCAAGGGAAAGCTGGATGTGGCACTCAGTGCTCTGGTTTAGCTGACAAGGTGGGGATTGGTCACAGGTTGGACTTGGTGATCCTGGAGGTCTTTACCAACCTAAATAACTCTGATTCTGTAACAGCAGTGCAGTGCACCTCAAGTAATACCCCCATCTAAACCCCAGCAGCTTCACTTGCTGCCTCCAGGGAAAACTTCAGTGCAAAGAGCAGTCAGAGCACACTCAGAACCCAGGCTGCACCGTGTGCTCCAAGGCAATGTCCCTGATGGAGGCTCAAGAGTCTGCTCGAGATGTGTCTTGGTCTGAAAAGACAGGTGCCTGCTAGGGAAGGAAGGATTCTCCC
>VWYN01011288.1:0-84390 GCA_013400075.1 Hippolais icterina | reverse complement strand
TCTGAATCTCAGGGTTTATCCAGGTAGGAATGCTGGGCTCCTCCCCCTGGGTGGAGCATCTCCCCATGGGATGATGGAATTGTATCAGCCCTGCAGTGAGCCTGGATGGCCCATGGACAGCAGATATCCCCTGGAGGGAGGGTGGGTGGTGGAAGGGATAAAGAAACACTGCCCCACCTGGTTTTAACAGCTGAAAACAGAATAAATACATACTGCTGGGTACATCTTGCACTGCAACCTAAGACCAGATGGGAGTTTGAGATTCTGGGATTAATCAGGACTGGCCTCCAAAAGCAACTGTTATTTACAGATGGAAAAATCAAATCCACAAGCACCATTTCCTTTATTTACCCACCCAGCAGCATTTGGGGTGAGCTGACACCTTCCTACAATCAGGCACTTGCTGATTTGTGCTCTGTTTCCTTGTGTGAGGATTTCCTGTGCCATTTTGTTATGGAAGCCAATCAAATACTTTTGATTTTTCAAATATGACAAAACCCCAGGGGCTGTAAAGAGAACGAGAAGTTCCACTGAACTCTTGAAATTAAGTGTGGGAATGACCTGAACAACAGCTGGAAGCACTGGCAACAGAAAACATTTACAGGCAAAGGAGAGATGAGACAGGCTGTTTAAATGATTCCAACCTTATCTGAATGAAGGTCTGAGGAAGAGTTAGGAGAACTCATTCTAACAAATTGGAACAGATTGCCAAGGGATGCAGTAGCTTTTCCATCATTTCCTATCTTTCAAAGAAGATTGAATTTTATACACACATACACACATTTTCATTCCAGGTCAACCAGACGTTTTTGGGGTGGATATGTCAATGACTGAAATCCTATGACTTGTGTTAGTCAAGAAGTTAGGCTGAGTTATTACATTAATCCCCCTGCTTCTCTTAAAAACCTATGGCTGAACAGATAACTTCATTTGGAATAGGAAAAAAAGCCTTCATTTAAATTATAACAGCAATTCAGCCTATGAATGTACTGAAATCCATGACAAAACTATTGCACATTAAATAAGAATATACAACCACTGAAATTTAAATATTATATGATTGCAATGATAAATAAATTGTGGGATGCTATATCACCATTTTAAAAATCCACTCTTTTTAGCTGATAGAGAACATAAGCCAGACAAGGATCTGAAATTCCCCGGGACAACACATAGATTTTTTACTATTAATTCCTATGAAAAAATAGTGCTTATTTTAATTAGAGAAAAAAGTTTCCTGACACAAAACCAGTTCTAGAGGCTGAAGAATTCCAAGAACACTTTTCATATTTTCCCACTTTGAACTTGTTACATCAGAATTTTCAAGTTTCCTGTAAGCTTTTGGGAACTTGGGCTGGCTCTGGTGCACATTCAGCTGGGGTGGCACAAGGGTCACCTTGAATCCTGAACAGTTTCACAGAGCATAAAATTTAACAGACCCAAAGAATGTGAGGGCAGGGGCCATAAATATAAAAATTAACAAGGGGAGCACTCTGTCATTAAACAGGGATCAAGGAACAAGCTCGGAAGCTGGCGTGGGATCAGGAAGCTGGCACAGTAATTAAGGTAATTAGTGAACTGTGGTGATGAGTGTGCTGGCTCTCGTGGCCACCCGCTGCCTAAGCTCATGGGCCGTGTTGCCTTTGGGCTGCACAGTCCTTCTCTGCCTTGTGCCAATGCTTGTGTTTCTGCAAGTGCACAGCACCCAGGAGCTGCAGTTCATGTCTGCAGAAAAGCTCAGGCTGCCATCAAGGTCCCAGAGCAAATCCCAATTTATTAACAAACACCTACACACCTAAGCTTGCCCTGTGCTCCCCAGGTTTGGCTGGGAAGTTTGTCATTAGAGAGTTAATAGGTGAAGCATGTTCAAATCTGGAGTTCTTTTGCAGCTTCCCCAGTTCAAAATTTGACTTTTTTGGAAAACACAGCCCTGTCTTTAGTGAGATAAAGTCTCAGCTCTGCAGAAGGAGCCCTCACCCCACAGCACTGAGGAGCTGCAAAACAAAAGCTCCATCACCTGTGGTACTTGAAATGGCACAGCCTGACCCAGCCAGGAGCTGCACAAAGTGAAAGGGCTGAGAGCATCAGGCTGGGAGACAAAGTCCCAAAGTGGCTGACAGGATACAAAAACCCATGACCTGCCTGAAAACAGAGGCATGCCCAGGCTGGGAACCACAGGGCAGGAAATAGTAGGAAAATGTGAGGCAATGATAGGCAAAGAGTATGAGGTGGATTTTAGCCTCTGTTTGGATAGATGAAGGATCTTTAGATGAGATCCCAGCGGTCAGATCACATGAGGGAAGGAGAAGTGAAGAATATTACCCAGGAGAGCACAGTGGTTGCTTCATGAGTCTCCTGTACCCTACTAAATTTCTCTTCTACTGCCAACCTAACTAAATAACTCTCTTCCAGAGTGAGGAAAAAAATCCTTTTTTTTTTTTAATTTTTATTTTTCCAAATGGTAAATCAGGATGTTTAATCAAAATATTCATTTGGCAGTCCAAATAAAGCACTAAGCATCTTTTCAGTGGAAATTAGGAGATCTCAGAAAGCTGCAGCTGGCCCAAGGGACTCCTCTATCATGAGCCAGTTTCCCAGTTTCATGTCAAGGAGACACCACTAAGACTTCTTAACTCCCAGACCATGTAAGAGCCGACAACATCTTTTCCTCATTTACTGTGCTAAAAAGCAGCCTCTGAAGAAGACACTGTGCTCTCTTGTTGCTTTAGCTTCCCTTTCTGGTATAACAATTTCCTGTGCCATGTTTAACACATGGCTTTGTTCTGCAGGACACATCTTTAAAATATGTTGATGGAATTTGGGACTCACCCCATAAAAAGCAAAGCCCTATCAGTGGAAGGCAGAGGAGAAATGCTCACACTGCAATGAGTTTTATGAGTATGAGGAGCAGCAATAGGATCCCTCATGGTCTAAGGCTCCTCACAGCAATACCTGCCCACTTCTCAGCACCAAGGTGAGCAGTGCTGTTACTGTACTCAGGGGCTGGAAGGACTTTTCCAAGCTCACACAAAAATCCAAGAGAGGAACAGGAAAATCAACTCTGCCTCTTCCTTTAGGGAAAGGCCCTCCCTTCCTCCTTGGTACTGCACGCTGCTCTCTCACACTGAAATCATTCTCTGTGCCTCACGCTGCCTTCTCAATTTTATAAGTATAAAACATTGTACATGCAATTCATCTTCGAAATGAATGTATTTATTTTCATTCACAATATGTGCATGTGCATTTAGAACAACATTTCCCTGAAGCTGTGAAAACTCTTGCCATGGCCACCCAATATCCCAGATGTTTTCTCCACTTTTCCCTTAACACAGAGCCAAGGCTGGGCTCCACCTCAGGATGAGACACTGAGGGCACTTCAGGGAAAGGTGTTTTGTGTTTTATGTTTCAGTGGCAGCCTCTGAACAAATGCCAGCACCGAGCAGTTACAGTGCAAGTCCACGGTGATGCTGCACCTGCCAGCGCTATAAACCTGCAGACTGGGTTTACTCTGAAATAAATAAAAAAGCCCCCACAAACCAAAAACAACAGCAAAACAAGAAAGCAAGCTGAATGTGTGGTGTATTTTACAACACTCAGGGAGAGTGAGGAGAGATAATAAATCTGGGAGCTAGTAGCCACAGCAACAAATTGCATTTCTCCTTGGATGGCTTTTCCCTTCCAATCAACAGCAATTACTGGGCACCTTAGGGTAATACAACAAAGTTTATGTTGCTTCTATGGTAAAGTTCTTTTCCCAAGACTAATTTATTCCATGTTTGCAAGGTGCTGATTCATTGCAGCACATTACTGTGTGTCTGACCATGGCAGCCATTGAAACCACAGAGAAAAGCCCTGGACACAGCTCATCCTGCTTTGTTGGTTGGGTTTTTTCTGATACCAATTAAATCCCAGCACACTGAGCTTGGGAGAGTGATGTCATCCCTGACTCCTAGAAACTGAGGAAAGAAAGCAAAGACAAGAGTGTCTGGGGGATGCACTTGGGGGTGAAAGGAAATGTAGGTTCCTGCCTGACAACATCAGTCTAATAAAGGTTGAGAAACCAGGCGTGTGCTGCTTGAAAAAAATAATAATGAAGGAATAGATGTGCTTCTTATAATGCCTTATAATGCTGCCTCCAAACCACTCCAAACTCTCTCTGCACCACTGCAGTGCCATCAGGCCTAAAGAGGGGCTGGGAATCTGTTTTCCACAGCTTTTATCCAAAGGAGCTTTGTGAAGAGCTGATGTTGATGTGCTTTCAAAACATCCAGGTGGATACGTCACAATCACACATCTCCACAAGCTGGAGGAGCAGCTCAGCACTGGACAAGGTGCAGCACACATTTCTCTGTCCTGGGGCATGGCACAGCCCCTGGAGCACCTTCCCCTGCCCTTTGAAAGGGCTGTAAAGCAGAAGCTGAAGCAGAAGGACAGAGTGGGGACTAAACCACACATGGCAGTGCAGACCCTCCCCACTCCCATGTGACCCAGCAGTTGGATTTTAACCCCGTTTGCCTTTGCTGCCTTTTAGGCCTTCAAGACTTTCTGTTTTCCTGCAGGTGCCAAGCTCCCAGCCAGACCCAACGGCGTGACAGCACACTGCATGCAGGTGCACTGGTCTGGCTGCTGGGAAAAGCAGGGGGAATCCTGCTACCCAAAAAAGGAGATTTATTGCCCCAAAACAAAGTCCCTCCAAGCCAGCACAGCTCCCAGCACACTCTCAGCAGGCAGGGGCAGCCCTGCAGGCCGCCAGGAAGGCACTGCCTGTCCGAACAAGAAGGCAGCAGTGGTGGAAGGAGCCATCTCCACACCGTGGTTTGTGATGAAAGTTGACAGAAGGGATTTGTCTAGTTTTCTAAATATTTTTCAGGGAAGCTGGGAGTTCATCTCTGTGCGAACCAGGGTATGAATTCCAAGCAGGATGGAGAGCTTTGTGCTCACATTCAGCAGCAATCATGTCCTGTCAGTACCTACAGGGAGCAGGAGACAAGCAGTGGCTGGGTGAGACACAGCCACACCAGCATCACCCGTGACAGCTCGGCGTGGGACTTTATTTTCTATGAACACATTCTCGTCACTACATATGAATCCTGGACAGCACCTCTCTCATCCTCTCATGATCTCTAAACATGTGTGGAGCTGACAGTGTCCGTTCATCCCTGTCCAGGGCAGCCACTGGCTCCTCCAACCATGCTGAACAGACCACCTGCAGGTACCCTGTCTCCTTATTGGTGACACACACATTGGGCCCACCAAACACAGACTTCACCTGGCTTTCAAAAATCCCTTTCTTTGGCCAAGACTGCCAGAATGGATCTCTCCTTTCTGCTGCCCTTTATTACAATGGCTTATTTTTGTGCTATATTTGCCAAATTTCTCTGGTCTCTACAGGGAAAAACATGACACTATCCTGGATCAGGGTCCTGGAAATACACCCAGCACACCAATACAAACCATAAAGGTAAACACAGAAACCTCTTCCCCATCTGAACAAGTTCTTCAAGCTACCTGCACCCCAGTAATGTTTTTCTGCCAAAGTTTGCTACCTCTCTCTCTCTCCAAAAATTTTTATCCTGCTTTAATCTACTCCCAAAGCATCCCACCCTGCTGCTGCTGCTGAAATTAATAGATGTTTTTACCTTTACATTCAGTGGGATGAAAATTAAGCCCTGAAAAAGCCAGACAATCACACTGCAGTCCATGTTCATGTAGGGAATGCTGCAAGCTGGATTTAAAAGGACCTTCCATTTATCTTTGTGCTGCCTGGGCTCCATCTGCATATAATTGCTTGTGTCTACAGACGCTGCAATGCTCATCAAAGGCTGAGTTCTTACCCACAGTAGCTCTCCCTTTCAACTAGCAGGAAATTCTCATTGCTTTACAATCCATACACAGCAATTTAGCATTTAATAATTCAAATTGTAACACGATATTTGATGGAAAATAGTCATTATGGATTTATAACACAATGCAGGTAGCTGAAGTACACAGATTTCAGTGTTTCAGGAAATGGGTGCTATTTTCAAACAGAACTAATCTTATAACAAAAAAAAAATATCCATAGTATTATCCATAATCTCTTGCTGCTGCCTGCATCTATGGGGTTTGGTTGATTCCCTCCCCTTCTTTTTAATGCTCAAACAACTGAGTTATAGCAGAACATTTTTCTACACTATGAAGCTTATTTACATACTGTAAATAACTGTGAGTACAATAAAATTGTGGTACAAATAACATGAAATAATGCCTCAATTTGCAGTTGTTTTACATCAGCATAGTTTATGGCAGTGTTTACTGTAGACTTTGGAACAAACAAATAAATAAATAAAAAAGACAAAGAGAAAGAATAAAACTTCTCTATCCCCCACACCCCAGCAGAGCCACTCACCAGCACTGAAGTCACTCATGGCTTAAATAATATTAAAAGTCAGAGACATCATATGAGCCCTTCCAGTAGCTGTAGGGAGCCTACAAGAAAGATGGAGAAAAATAATTTACAAGGGCCTGGAGTGACAGATTAAGGGGAAATGGATTCAAACTGACAGAGAGCAGGTTTAGATGGAGTATTAGGAAGAAATCCTTGCCTGTGAGGGTGGGCAGGCCCTGGCACAGGGTGCCCAGAGCAGCTGTGGCTGCCCCTGGATCCTTGGCAGTGTCCAAGGTTGGACAGGGCTTAGAGCAGCCTGGAACAGTGGAAGGTGTCCCTGCCCATGGGACAATGATGTCTTTAAGGTCCCTTCCAACCCAGGAACTTCCTGGAGCAGACAGGTCAGGAGAAAGTTTCTCCAAACTCTCTTTCCTCCTGGCACTTCAGAGAGCCAGAACAGAGCCTTGAAACGATGGAGTGCAATTTTCTCCTGCCTTTAAGCACGTACAGAGATGTAAATAGTCGTTTCCAAGAGCTTAAAACCCCAGGGAAGCAGATAATAAGCAATTACTCTAACCAGATAGCACTGCTGTCTAAAAATTAATTTCTGTGCTAATATCCCACCCCTAAAGTTTTAAACTTCAAAGCAGAGCATCTTCTGAGAGAAGATACACAGGTGTACAATTATGTTTCCTGGACTTCTGTCTCTGTCTGCTCTGCTGGGACACTTAATGTGCCCACTGGGAGCAGAGGCAGCCCACGAGAGCCCATCCCACACATTCCCTGGGCACATGTACCTCCAGACAAGAGCTGCTGCTGCACTCTGAGGCTCTACACTGATCGAAGCAAATTGATCTTGTCACTGCAGCATTCCTGGCGTGCTTTATTCCCACTACAGATTCCCTTCCTTATCTCTGCCAGTGTTTACAAATCAATTTATTTTTATTCAGAGGACTGCTCTCCTCAAGAGCTGCTCAGGCACTGAGCTGTGCAGCACCTCAGGAACCACTGAAATGGGACCACGGAGACGTGAAAGTTGGAAGAGTCAGGAGCACACCCACAGGAACCTGGATCCCCCAAGCAGCTCCTCTGTTCCCAAGGCTGAGGGCAAGGCAGAAGGGCCAAAGCTGGCACTGACACTGCAGGCCCACAGGGAGAGGCTGCACACCATGGAGGATGTTCTTCCTCCTTTGAATCCAGAGATGGCTTCCATAAAAGTGCCATCAAATCTTACTGGTAAATGTTACAGAACCACAGAAGGGTTTGGGTTGGAAGGGCCCTTAAAGTTCATCAATTCCACCCCCTGCCATGGGCAGGGACACCTCCCACTGTCCCAGGCTGCTCCAAGCCCTGTCCCACCCAGCCTTGGACAATTCCAGGGATCCAGGGGCAGCCACAGCTTCTCTTGGCAACCTCCCTCCACTAATATTCCTCAGGAAAAGAAGAGCAGTTCTTGGGTTTCATGTACTCTTTTATGTCATCCTATTTAAGCATGAAGGATAATCAAAAGAATTGAAGACAAAAAACCCATTTCTAACAGCAGCACAATGGGTTTACAGGACTATTAGTTGGGTGCTATTTATAATAAATGATCCTATCCTGGTCTTTCTTACATCTAGAATACTCTGAGGCATCTTCAAATGTACCTAAATAATCATCCCAGGCACCCAGAGACACCTTTTATCATTTATTTGCTGACATTTTCTGACAGCAAAAGGCCCAAAACAAATATTGGGTATCTACATATGGATTTAGTGTCTGCCTTAATAAATCCTTACATTTGGAAACTTGTTCCACAATTACTGTGTACTCCTTAAAACAGAGAGATTGAAAGGAATCTGTAGGGATTCAGTGAATATATTTTGAAGAACACCTATTAATTTGCAAGACATTGGGAAAAAACCTCCACACCAGATCCTCTCCCAAAGCCCACCCTGTTGCTCTGTTCCCTGGTCTTTAACATTCACCACTGAGTGCTAACTGGGAACTGCATTAGCAGTAAATTTGAACCCCATAGATCTCATCTTTTATGTCAGTTGCCAAACATTCCCTTATTTTTTTTTCCTGTGGCTCAGGATGTTTCCTGCTCTTTATTTCAATTAATGATGTCATGGTCAGTATATTCTCCCACCAAACTACTAAATTAATGATCACACTCTTCCTTCAATTTTTCATTCACAGAAGGGAAGAAAAAATAAGCCCAGCAATCTGATGCACTTAACTCTTTATGATTTCAAATAAAAGGGAGAAAAATGATTGTAATGTTTCACCAGTCCCACCATTTAGCCAAAAAGCACACTGTACATCTTAGTTATGTCATGTTTTATTCCTCAGCCTATGAAGATGCTGCAGAGTGATGCATGCAGGTTAAAAGAAAAAAAATATAAAAAATGAGAAACCAGCAGCAACTTGAAGCCAGGGATTTTTCTGTTGCTTAACACCTCCACAAATAACCTTGCTCTTTTCCCTCCTTTTAAAAACAAAGGTGCAACACAGGGAAATAAAAAATGTCACCTGAAGTTTTTATTTCCAAGTCTGTGGGAGCAGTAGTTTTTCATCTCTGGCTCTCTCTGTTCTAATCCTGTCACGTCCTGTCCCTGCTGGCCACGGGCTGACTGACAGGGCTCTGTCTGCATTCCCTCCACGTTGGAGAGCAGGTGAAACCTCGCCCCAGACAAACAGGCTGCAGGCAATTTCCCCTCAACACCCTCCCTGTTAAATATTTACAGAGATCTCCCTTCATGATTGGACCACCAAGGGAGGAAAACTCTCCATCAGGTGATCCCAACTTCCCACCACCTCTTTTCCAGCTACTTTTTCTCCCTCTTCAGAGCAGCAGTCACTACTTCTTCCATTCCACCCCTTTTCCTGGTCTTCCATTTCCCTGGGCTTCCTAAAGTTTTCTCCTCAGAATCTCCTCCATCAATTCTGCCATTCAGCACCAGCCTTTCCACCTCCCACTCTACCACCTTTTGTTCATTTATTTTAAGGGAAACTTTGGGTTTAAGTTTAAAAAAAACAACAACAGAATAAACACCAACAGTTAAGCACACTCCTTGGAAGAAGCAGCAGTAATGGGGTTGCTGGCACTACCAAAACTGCTGCAAATCTGCACCAGCACCTTCCAGGGCATCCCTTGTTGATGGGGAGCTGCATTCATTCACCCCACAGCTGGAGACATCCTAAGGAAGGTCTCTGTTGCTTCTTTTCAGGATCCCATGTCCAGGAAAGCCCAGAATTACATGGAAGCCAATCTGATGAGATGAATCCAGCAGTTTAAGGAATTTCAGTTTCTAGCATCAGAGTTTGCTGAGGGCAGTTTTAAATATAAGCCCTAAGGGCTCCAAATGGAGATGAGAAAACAGGAATACAGATGTTTAGAACAGCCTGGCTTGACTTCCACAGTGTTGTGGGCAGGCAGCACTGAGGATCTGGCCAGGACCATGTAGCATGCTCCTGCTCTGACCTCTGCTCCTTGTCCAGGGAAATTCCCCACCCTCACTGGGCTCATTTAAATTACAATTCATTTTCAACCTGTTTTTTTTCAATGTAAAAGCACGGCTGAAATCTATCACAAAGGCTTCACAGCCACAGCACCATTATTCTCCTGCTTTTATGGCCATGGCTCAGGTGCTGGGGTGTTCTGAGCACAATGAGGAGTGGCAGGAAGACCCACCAGGAATTGCTGCAGGCACCATCACCTCTCCCCGGGACTGAGTGCTGGGACAGGAGCACAGTGAGCCCTTCCCACAGACCACACCAGGAATTTGCTGCTGCTTGGGAGCTGCCATCCCTTGGATCACCCACAGAGAAGGAACAGACAGGGCAGCAGGGAGCACATCCCTCCAAAGATCCCTCTGGAATTCCTGGTGTCCCATGGCGTCCAACCTCCTTCTCCACAGGCACCAGCTCCATGAGGTGGCACTGCCAAAGGAGGCTGTCACAACAGCTTCCAGGGAACGGGAGCAAATATTTTTCCCAGAGCTGACAGATTCATAATGCACTAAAATATTTTTTAATTATACCCCTTTCACAGCCCCACCAGAGGCACACGAGGCTCTGTTGTCTTCTCATGGATGGTTTGCCTGTAACAGGAGCAACTGGGATCAGAAAGACCTCTGAGGTCAATCTTTTATTGCAGACAAACACATTATACACACCCCTTAATAAATGTTATCAATCCTGTCTGTAGAAACTCGTTAGGTTAATGTGGTGCTATTTTTAATAAAGCTCAGGGAGCTTGCATTTAACGGCAATTACACCGTATAAACATGAAACAACTCTAAAATGATAGAAGGCAGAGCTTGGTGTCAAACTGAAATTCACAGCCTCAAATCTCAGCCAGGGGACTCAGGCTGACATTTTGGGTCTGCAGTTACACCCCCCACCTTTCTCAGCAGTGATTCCACACTCTCAGAGGGTTCAGATCTGCTCCTGAGGGAAGGGTTTGACTTCCACATCCCAGCTGGTTGTGCACAGACTCCCCTGAAGCCTACAAAACTCAGATGGGTGGGATTCCCACTCCAGAACTCAAAATGAAACAACACTGTGCCCGTCAGGGTCAACTACTGAGGCACTTGACTCAAAAATAGTTTAAAAAAGTAAAGTTTCCTCTTCAATAAAATTTATGCACTTGACTCAAAAATAGTTAAAAATAGGTAAAGCTTCCTCTTCAATAAGAGTTATGGATAAGCTGCAATTAAGTTAATTTCAGCTGTAACGCACCTTTTGTGGCAAGGTGTCTTGAGGGGCTGGTTAACTCCTTGCACATACTCTGGGAATTTCACCTCTATCTAAGCACCATAAAAGGATCATCCAGATAGAGGAGAGTTCACAGCCTCAACAAAGAGCTCCGAATGGAGAAAATGGAGATTTTTATTGTCCTTCCTGTGAGAGCTTCTTTTCATAAACTGGTGTAAATACATCAAACTGAAACTCCAGAGTCCAGACTCTATCCTGGCTTCCGGCAGCAGAAAACAAGACCTAGAATAGTTAAGTGATGCTTAAAACATTTTTACTCTAGTGCTCCTAATTGTAATGACTGCAACATCTTCAACCAGATTTGGATTTTCGGTGTCCCAACCTAGAAAGTAGAAGACCCCACCAGCCATTTCTCTGAACAGCTGATAGGAAACAAGCAGAACCATCATTTATCTAAACTTTTTCAGCTTATTTTCAATAATAATTTCTATTTTCATCAGCATGGGCTTCCTGAAAGGCTGTTTCCATATTCTATTAACCTCTCTAAAACCTTCATGCTCAGCAACCTGGCAACTGTCACATGCATTGCACAACCAAGAAAACAAAAGGCCACAGTTTAAGTAAAGTTGGTGCTGAGTCCTCATTAGCCAGGTGTTGGCAAGACTTTATTAATGGCTGTAATTAGTAGGAAAAAAACCCCCAAACCCTCAGTGGTGGCAGTGGAAAATTTTACCACTTAAATATTCATTGTTATTGACTCCTCCAGCTTCCAAGTGCAAGGTATCTTATTAGCTCCCTTTGGGCCAGCCCCTGGGTCAGCTCTGCGAGCACTGGTGAAGGTGAAAGGCTGGAAATGTTAAATTTCTTTCAGAAGTCAGCAGAACGTGCTAAAACAAATGACCACCCCTCAGAGCCCCGAGCATGGCCTCCAGCTCCCCCCAGGCACCAGGGCAATGTGAGCATGGCCAACATGGATTGCTCTTTTCTTTGGCCTTTCAATTCACAAACAACAAAGCAGGAAGGAAGACTGAGAGAAAAGCACTGATTATAGCAACAACGCCTGACAGAGGAAGAAGACAGGCCCATAAAGTGCTCTGCAATTACCTCATTAATTAAAGTCATCAAAGAAATCTGGAGAATTTTGTAGCAAGGCCCTTTAAGGGGAAAGTGGGAAAATGAAAAAATCCCGGGCAAAATTCTCAGTGAGCTCCGTCTCCATTAGTGGGTGTTCAGCTCTGAGAAAACCAGGTCTGGATTATCAGAGCATAATGAATGTTCAAACTTGCTGAAGTCCAGGGGAAGTAGAGGCACAAGCCCAGAATCAAGAACTCTTGAGCTATTCCCCTGTGGAACTCAGTTTTACTTCTCATCTGTAGGAGCCAGAGGCAGCTCAGAGGCTGTGGTTTGCTGAAATCATTCAGGTTTAGTTAGACTGGGGTGCAACAGAATAAATTCTGCCTGAAATCCTTTACAATCACTGTCTGAGTTGGCCTGATAGATGTGACACCCATTAAATCCAAAACCTCCAGCATATCCAATGTCCAGGCACTCCAGAGGCGCATTGAAAGTGAAATATCTGCTCTTATTCCACAAACCTTTGGCCTTCTGACCGTGTACAGATACTCCTTTGAAGCTCACTTCCATCCAACAGCACACAACAAGCAGAAATAAAGACAAAACCCAGCAACTACTACAACATGATGGTATTTATCTCCTCTGGGTTGTTTGGGTTTGGTGGGTTTTTTTGGGGGGGGGTTGGGTTTTTTTGGGTGGTTTTGTTTGTTTGTTTATTTGTTTTGTTAGCCCCCAAATATCTCAGCTGACACTAATTCTTCTATCAGCATGAAATCAGATGGATCCATGCCAAATTCCATCAGCCCTTAGGACCTTGGAATTAAATTCTACTGGCCCAAAGCATTTTTGACATAAGATCTGTGATTTTCAAAAGTCAGCCAAGTCTTCAGTGTTGTTTTTTATTTCTCCTGCCTCTGCAGGTGGGATGGTGCTCTGCTGTGTCCTAGTGGTGCTGTATATCATAACACAATAGCTGTTAAGTGCTGCAAGGCCTTTAGGCTGGAGGGGGAAAGCATAAACCCACAGTGTTTTATTGCTTAAAGTAAATGGTAGTCTTAGAGCAGCACTTGTAAAGAGAGGCTGAGCACATCTGACCTCTCCACAGCCCTGTAACTTTTACTAAGAGCACTCTCCCAAACCCAGGCAACAGGGAAGAGGAGCGAGGTGATTGATACACTGCTGCAGCAAAGAGTGGGCAGCTCCAGAAAGATTGCACTGATCTGAAAAGGCCAGCCAGGGGCTGAGTGTGAATAGCTGCAGAAACGCAGCTCTTATGGGAGGTGTTGTTGTTTAAAAAAAAAAACCTTCATAAAAAACAAGAAGCTGTTGGGTGAGGTCATTCCATTCCCAGCGTTGACATATTTCCACAGATTTAGCTGATTTCACGCTTTGCCCTTTAAAAGTCTCCATTGTGTAAAAGGATTTAAGACAAAGCAACTCCATCTCCTGTCCAATTAAATGTCCTGCAACACCTCTATATCTGTTGTTCTGTTTGCAATAGATTTTCACTTCCATGGTGCATCATCCATTCTTTTTGTGCATCTTCTGTTCTCTCTGCCCCTGCCTCTGCAATAACGTTTTGATCTTTTGCTGGAAGGTTGGTGTAAATGAAATGTAAAAATGGGGGAGGTTGGAAACCCACATGGTTCTATCAAATGGAAAGAAAAGAGTTTTCCCACTGTCACCTGGGCTGGAGAAGCACTGCTCCCTGCCTGGCATTAGGCATGCAGAGCACTGCCAGCCAGCAAAGCTCCTGAGACACCATCTGTGCACATAATAAAGAGCGGTGGGACTTTTGTAACATAAATGATTGAATTTGCTTTCTCCTTCGCTTGCAGTGGGAGTATGCCAGCTATTAAGTGCCATAAGAACTTGCCAGACTACCTCTGAATGTAAAATTTATCTTCTCTGATTCATGCCCTCTCCCACCTCTGCAAGGAAGGCTTGTGCTGCTGCAGGAAATGTTGTTATTTTGCTTGGGCAAAAGTGAGTTTACCTGCCTGTCACATCCACCTAAACCAGGAGTGCAGTTATGAACTACAGAAAGCCTGAACTGCTTTTGGGATTTGCCTTATTCTTCTTTGACAGTGGCATAAACATAAAGTGACCATTGGGTTTGAATAACTCTCACAAACCTTTCAGATTTCAGCACCCAGTCCAAGGCCAGTGAGAAGGCTGACAGGCAGCACCATTCATCTCTGTCATGTTATGAGCTTCTGAGCCTTGGTTCACTCCAGCACTTGGCTGTCACCTCTCAAATAAGAAGGCAACTTCAGGTTTCTTCAGATTGCCTGTATTTTTCTTCTATAAATAAATAAATTGTACTTGTCAGCCATATGCATCACCATCAGGACCAGAAGCATTGCCCAGCTAGTGACCCCTATCAGACCTGGTTAGGATTATAATGACAAATCTTAGAATTTTATATCTGGAGTGCCTACATCAGGCTAAAGAGGTTTCAAACAGCTCAGCACAAATGAGTTTCAGAAATGCTTCAGAAAACAGGACAAACCAAACAAAATGATTCCTATGTTGAAAGGAAAACCAAACCAGTCAGTGATGCTTTTTCTGGGAGTGTTTAGAGCACCTCATCTTCCTGACAAGGACATGAGGCACTGACAGGGACCTTTTCAATCTGGCCCTGCAAATAAAGATGGCAGGTGTGTGCACAAGGCAAAAATACAAACCAGTTTCATTCTGGCCTCTTCCTAACTCTGTTGTGCTCGACTTTTCACTCTCCTGCTCTCTCGACTGTGTTGTTCCTGTGGTTATATAAACAAAACACAACCCAATTATGCCCAGGCAAGTCTTTTAGGTTTTATAGGGCTGTGGGATGTATGGAGTGGGAAAACTCAGCCTGTACAAATTGAACAACAAATAGAGGCAGCGGGAGGAACAGCAGCAGTGCTGGGTAGAGGCAGCTCTTGGCAGGGCTGCGCTGGGAGCACTGAGGTCCCACTGAGCCCTGGGCTGCAGCCTCAGGGATGGGAGGAGGAAACAATGTGCTGAATACACAAGGTCTTATGGTGAATGTAGAACTACAGAATCATAGAATTGTTTAGGTTGGAAAAGGCCTTTAAGATCAGTGAGTCCCAGTGTTAAAAATACAAAATATAAATATTAACAGTTTAAAATATGAAGGTGTAAAAATTATAAAAATACAAAAATACAAAGCTACAAAAATAGAAAAAGCATAAAGGGCAGGAATATGTCCCAGATCCTTTGAGGGGGCAAGCTGTTTGAATTGTGCTTAAGCAGGTCCATGGGAAGGGGAATGGAGGTTTTCAAAAAGCTGCAGCATCACCCTTCCAGCAGCAGAGCAATGGCATCCGTGCTCCTCCACCTCTGGGCCAGCATTAGCTCTCCAGGGAAAGATGAGCTCTCAGACTCTTCACTAGTTTGCTCTAAGGACACCTTGAGACTCTCCAGGTGACAGGGTAGCCAAGGACAGGACAACTGGCCTGTCCCAAGATTTAATGGTTTTATTCACTGTAGGTCTGCACAGCTGGAATTTTCCAGGCTGATCATAAAGAGAGCACAGCCAAGGCATCTATGGCTACATAAAAAATTAGAGATAGAAAAACATCAGTGTCTGTCTGAGATGACATCTCCAACTCACAGGAGGAGCAACATCTTGGGGAGGGAAGAGAAGACAAAGTGTGCTTGAAACCTGCCCAGTTCTGTGTGACCTGAGTACTGACAGTGAGAAAACATTCACCCAGAGAACCTAAAGAGGGACACAGGAGACCAAAACTTCATCTGGGACTCGAGGCAGTGGGACTCCCCAGGCCCTGTCCCACTAAATGTTGGTCCTGTGTCAAACATTGTCTCTCCGGTCAAGAGCCAAGAAATGGCTTTTTCCTGTGCTTGTCCCAAAACCTGCTGCATTATGGTCATAACTGATAGACACACTTCAACCTGTCTACTTGCAGGACTTCTGCTCATAGATCATCAGCTCTTCCCTTTCCACAGCAATCCCAGCGCTTGGTATATCCAGCTCTGCACAGGAGCCTGTAGGCAGGCCTGATAAATAAGCATATATAAATAAATAAAGATTTAAACTCACGGTTAAAGATTTCTAAAGTGCAAACAAAAAAGGCTCCTTTAGCTCCTGCTAAGCTTCTGACCCTGTTAAGCCTTGGTGAAGAGAATTAGCGCTCCCGTACAAGCTGGCAAATGCGCTTTCCTTGCAGTCCCTCTGCTTGTGTCCCTTCCACCCTTTTCCTGCCCACTGCCAGTCCTGACTGACACTTTTTGTGCTTGCTTCATTACTGCGTCCCCAGAGAATAGAGGGAGAGGTGAGAGGAAAGGAAGAGTGAGAAAAGGGAAAAAATAATTACAATGGGATTTCATCGACAAGCGGAAAAAAAGGAAGTGTCCCTCTGGGTTAGATCAATAATGCAGCACTTGTTATCTTGATCTTCTTAATAAACCACAAGCAACCCAGATATATTTCTATCTGTGGATCAATGCTTCACAATGTTTCTATCACAATACAGCCAGTACATGGAGCCACACAAAAATAAAATGAAATGGGCTGGTTTATTGATTGTCCGAACAAGAAACCTTGTCGTTTGCATAGATTATCAGCAGAGAAGTGCTGCCTGCTTTGCTTCTGTTTAATTACTTTTGCTTTGTTTCAGCCTTTGTCTGTCCCACGGGAGCCTTCTGCATCACCAGGAAATAGCAATGGCTAAATTCTTCCATTTTAACCCCAAAGACATTTGCTAAACCTGCAGTCAGCTCTGCTTTTGCATCTGTGTTCTCCATCAGTGAAGCACTCCCCAGCCCTGCTTTTATTCCTCTGCACTCAGAGGGGCTGGAGGTGTTGCTGCACTTCACAAGAAGGCAGAATTGGCCTGGAGCTCCTTGCCCTGGAGAAAGTTCAATTACACAGCTAATTATACAGCTGATTTCACCTCTTTTCACCTCCTTTTTGCTCCTGCCTGCAAAGGTCACCCTCCCTGACCCGCTGCTGTGCAGGTTATGACCACCCACCCCACGGCTCGCCCTGCAGCAGTGATTGCAGGGCTGGGGTCAGGCTGCAGAGCCCTGCCAGGCTCTGTGAAGCTGTGCTGACCCTCGTGGCAGCTGACCCGTGAATAAAACGCCCAAAGGCACTTTGTGTTTGGGTATTTTTGGTTCCCTGATGGACCCTGTGGATTGTGCAAGGGCAGGGATGCAGAGCAGCCTCTGGAGGAGCTGGACTCAGAGAAGGGCTCCCCACACCCAGCTGCTGGGTGACCTCCAGAACTGCACCCCTTGGTTAACCACACAAGAGAGAAGGACCCCACCCTGCCCAGACAGTGCCAGGTAGCCCACAGACATCATCTGTGGCTAAACAAGGAATGCTTTGATCATCACAGGCTGAACTTCAGTCTCTTTTATTTTGCTTTTTCAATTTTCAGTAACGCCTTGAGGCTTCTGTGGAGGAAAATTTCTTTTTGCAAAAGAAATATAAGAATAAAGCTAGAAAAGCCTTCAAGATTTGACCAATGAAGAAATTACTCGTTTTCAGACCATGTGATGAAAGCAACACGCACAGAAGGAGCAAGGTAACATCTCATTGTCTAACAACTCAGGTTTTGGGCATGACAGTATTTCCTGTGAGTCTGGTGAATCCATGCTGCAGCTTGCATTGATCAAATGAAGGTCCTAAAGTAATTCCCCAACTTTCTTAGGCATTTACCATAGATATTACCAAGGTTTGAGAAGACAGCCCCTGAATGTATGCAGATGAGCCCCCCTTCCCACTGAGACAGCATAAAATCCTTCAAGAAAAAATGTAATTAAGTTAGACTTGTGAATGATAATGAGTTTCTATTACACCCCGCTGTGAGTAGCGGCAACATATGAAAATTATTTTTCGCTGTCTACAACCAAGCAATAGCTCTTTTATTAGAAACAGGGGTGGAGCTGATAGCCTGGACTGTTGCAGCTCCAAGCTGCCTTTAAGGCCAAACCCTTGTGGAAGATATTGCTGTGGATTAGAGCTCTGGATCTGCACATGCTTAGATGATGCAGTGAACATCCCTTCCCAATCCAAGCCACTCCTGGTTTTCTCAAGCCATGTCATACCCTTGATGCCTTGGGAAGGCTGACCTGAAACAGAGACTGGACAGAGCTAGAGAACAAAGTAAATATTTATTAAAAGGCCTTTAGGGTACATCTTTGGAAGGACAAGAACCTGACCAGGGTTATACCCAAGGTGGACCCAAAATGGTCACAAAATGGCTGATCAACCACGAGGTCTCACACTTTTATTAAGTTTTGGTCCATTTGCATATTGGGGTTTAATTGTCCAATTACAGCTCCAGGTTGTGAGGTCCCATCCTTCTTGTTCCTCCCTCCAGCCACCCTTGTTTGTGCTTTTGGACTGAAAGTTGTCCTTGGTGTCCAGCAGGACAAGGATTTGTTTTGTGTCCCTGCTGTGTGCAGAGAGCTGAGTGACACTGACTGTGAGCTCAGAGCTGCACCCCTGGGCAGCACAGAGTCTGAAAAACATGAAAACTAAGGCTTAAGGCATCACCCTCCCCTCTGGTTTTTCTTTTCCAGGTTGGACTCCTCAGCTCCTTTGCTGTGGGTCCGGAGGGAGAAGCTGCTCTGTGCCCCTTGTCCAGCCCTGTAGGACATCCTGCAGCAGGGAGCCAGGCCAGGCAGCTGGGCTCAGAGACCAGCAGTGTTTGCACAGTGCTGCAACAAGATCTGGTTTGTTCTCTGTTTATTTCTTGCTAAATCCTCATGCTTGAACGACCTGCTTGATTCAGCAAGCTCACACTTCGACTGGGGCTCTCTGTTTTACGTCCAACATCTCACTCCTCAGGTCTCTGCTGAGGTCAAGGACCATCAGAGTGTAAATACATACAGAAATATGTAAGGACATTTATATGTATGTGTAAGAGTGTGGTTTCTTCCCCCATGTGCATAGTTTATATTCAGCTACATTCCCCTCATCAGGTGCTGGGTTACACTCACTGTAATGAGGTCTTTACACTCAGCCCTTGTTTGCTTTGGGAGCTGAGAGGGCTTTTTAAGAATGAAATGAAGCAAACACAAACAACTGTTGGTCCTTGCAATGCAGGAGAGGGCAGTTTTTATCTACCTAGAAATAACAGTTTTATCTAGGACCCAAACACACCAGGATAAAAACCACTTG
This sequence comes from Hippolais icterina, assembly GCA_013400075.1. NCBI lineage: Eukaryota > Metazoa > Chordata > Aves > Passeriformes > Sylviidae > Hippolais > Hippolais icterina. The sequence goes on along the minus strand of VWYN01011288.1, from coordinate 65,092 downwards.
TGAATTTTATCCAAGAGAGTTCATTGCCTTAATCCTGGATAATCCATATCTAATCCTTTTTATAATCTTACTCATCTACTTGCCTCAATAGTTTTCCACAGCAGGGAGTTTACATTTCATAAAAAGAATATTTTCCTCTTCCTTTTTTGCAATTACTTTTACTGTCATAGAGGTTCCCTTTTGCAAGTGTTCTTCACCCAAGCCAAAAATTTTATTTTATCTTTTGGATGCTGTGCCTTGTAAACTATCAGAGTTGTTTTGTTTCCCAACAGGACCTGTAATCCATGTGGCTGGTACCAGGTGTATTTTGGACTCAGGAGCAGTCACAGACCCCTGAAACTCTTGAGTGTCAAACACATACAGAATGGAGTTGATAGATGTTCATTACTGAACAGAATATATTTTATCAGAAGAAAAGCAGTCTTCAGCATCTTATAATGATATTCAGTATATTTTAGGGCTGGCCATGAGAGAGACATGAAGAGAGGCATTGAATCTTGCTCTCCAGGCGGGGTCATATGGGACAACAACCTCCTCCAGCTGCCTTTTCCAAGCTCTGGTACACAACGAGCATTCTGAACAAGTTCTCCAAGACTTGGAGACTCAGACTCTCCCTGCCAGGCAATCTGGACTGCCTGGCCAATCTGTCAGGGAGCACTTTGCCCGTCAGGACCTTCATCAGCCCAGGTGGGAGACTACAGGAGACAGGAAAGGGCAGAGCACTGCCCTCCTGCTCACTTGCTGTGTGGGTCTGGGGCAGAAACCAGGAGAAATCACATCCATGGAACCAGAGAAATTCAGTTTTCCTGTAGTTTTTCAGTCGCAGCACTCACTGGTGTAACAGATGTGTTGATTTCTGGTTTAAGAATCTGCTTGAATTCTCTCTGCTGTGCTCAAGGAAACAAGACAGATGTGCATTTTCCTTTTTGTGTGCGTGTGGATGAATAAAAAAGGGCTACACAAAAAAGGTAGCTGCCACAAATCACCAGTTTCTCATCCTGACAGAAACAAATCAGCCAGCCTTCAAACTTTTGTTAATCACTCAGGGTGAAGGGGATGTAGCATCTCCTCTGAACTTAACAACATGACCCTGGGTCCAGGCAAGTGTAACAACAACCACGGTGCTAAACTGGATAATTTATTAGCAGTCCAAGAGCTGGTACCAAATCCACACCCTACAAATAACATGCCAAAAATGAGCTGCAAACCCTACACCAAGACAGTTAATAACTAAGAGAAATAGGCAAATTTGTCCCCAGGATGCATGTGGTGCAGCTGTATTTTTTGCTTGGGGAATGTACAAATTGTAGCCCTTAGTAATGACCAAAGAAATCCTGCCTTCCATTAAGGAGAGCATCCTCACTTGAAATTCAAAACTCTGTGCTCATCTACCCAGCTCCACATTTTATAAAGAATTTCAGAAAGAACTCCTTTGACCCTTAACCCTCCTTGCAATTTCCAAACCCCTGGCTAATTACACGCAGCTAATGAACATGGTTGGCACCACACTGTACAAGGACGCTGGCTGGTGCTAATGAAGAATCTGCTCCTCACCCTGGGTGCTGGGGAACCTGAAGATGAGCTGCCCCTTCTCACCCACCATCAACAGCATCTCCCTGAAAATCCCTGAAGTTTTTTCGAGCTGCTGGTAATAAAAACAGTTTCGTAGTGCTAGATCTTAAATACAAGCAGATCACTTCCAGCTGCTCCTTATCTAATTTCTGTTGTCATCTGACACTGTTCATTTACAGTATATCAATCTAGCCTGGGAATATTTGAAATATTAATTAGGCAACAGCCTCAGCTCGTTACCAGGAATGCATTTAGCAGGATGCACGCCTGCTTACAGGTATCCAAACTGCTGTGCAGCAGAAATAATCTCTGCTTCCTTCCTCAGGGAATGGCTGAGCAGAACTACTCAAACTGGCTGTAACTGAGCCAGCTCGGGTGCTGCACTGGTTCTGTATTTCAGCCACAATAATGAGCTTTGGGGAGACATAAAATATATTGGGATCTTGTACAGCCTCACTTCGAGCTGTGCTGGCACAACCAGGCTGAACCACAGTGCAGTTTCCCTTGGTTTTATTCACAGAATCATGGAATTATTTTTGGCTGGAAAAGCCCAGTGAGATCATTGAATCCAACCAGTAACCCAGCTACACTGTGTTCACTACTAAACCATGTCCCCAGGTTCTTTGAATGATGGTGAATCCATGACCTCTCTGGGCAGCTGTTCCAGCATCAGACCACCTTTCCAGTGAAGAATTTTTTCCTAGTATTTAAACCAGTTTGAGTCCATCTGACCCCCCTTGTGCTCAGCCCCCACATGAGTAAGCTCAGAGATGTTTTTAATGCCCTCTAGAACCTGTTATGGGGCAGAGGAGCATCTCCTTCCAGCCCCACCCCACTGGTGGGGTGCAGGGGGCTGCCAGGTCAGGGTGGGCTGCCTGGTGGGCTCTTCCCAGATTTCCAGCAGGTTTTCCAGCCACTGCTGAGCTGCTCTGTGATTAGCAGCATATTAAATCCAACTCACCCACCCAGCCCACAGTCCCTGATGGTGACCTTATTTTCTCTTCTGTCTCACTCCCTTTTGGCAAGGCTGGACCATATAAAACGGAGGAGAAGAACACAAAGGGCCATTCTCCACCTAAAAAAGGTGGGGCAGCAAGAACTGGGCCTTTCTGGGAGCCCTCAAACACTTTACCCCAATGCCATTTCTTGCTGGAGCAAGGCGAATTGCCAACAGCCACAGGCTGTTATCGATGATAACCGATGATTATCAATATTATCACACAAATGGGAAAACAGGGGCTCGCCTTCTGCAAGGTCCAGCTCATGTGGCTGTGCAGAGCTCCTTCTCTCTCACACACCCTCTGGCTGCCTGCAGCCATGCCTCTGCAGGGCTTTCTTGCATTTTTGGGAAGTGGTGTCATTCTGGGAGGAGAAGAGGGGCCAGAGAGACCACCCCCGCTCTGGTGCATCCCAGCCCTGCCCAAAAGCACCACAAAACACCAGCGTGGTGAGACACAGGACCCAGCCCCTCCTGCATCTTCCCTGGTGAGGCAGGACTGAGGAGCCAGTCAATGAACACACACAAAGACGAGCACAAGCACTAAAACTGTCATTTCAATGCCTGGAAAACAGCCTAATTTCTGCATAATCTGGCTGTCTGTTGCTGAGACATGGAAGGAAGATGGGCCAGTGATTGACAAAGTGAGATATTAACTCCATCAAGCAGATGGAGAATGGCATAATTATGAAAATAATAACAGTGATTGGCTGAGTTACTACAAAAAAAAAAAATAAAACCATGTTGTAGGAAATATTTATGTTTGGAGTTGTTGAAGCCTAATTTATTCTAGGATAGCAAGAGGAAATGCAGAAATCATGACCCTTGAAATGCTCATAACAGGTGGTGTAGCCCAGAAAAACGGCTCCCAGCTAAAGGGGTTTAATTGCATCTCCTGATGAATGAAATTAACCTTTATTTGGGGCTGATGTTGGGCACATATCACCCAACAGCATTTCTCAAAAGGCTCCTGTTGCTGCCATCACAGTTAATGGTTTAAATGAGTTCACTGTGGTCTGGAGCCGCAGAGCTTGGAGCCACCAGGGTGTCAGAAAAGAGGAATTAAGCTGTGCCCACAGGACCAGCTCTGGAGCAATTAAAGTCCCTCAGCAACAAACAATTTGCAGAGAGATGGGAAAAAACTGATAAAGGAGTTGGTTTGAATAAAAAGAAAACACATGCAAGAATTCTGTTCATGCTTCTGTGTTTCAAGAGAGGCAAACCTGGCCTTGTATCCATGTTGGCCAGCCAGGAAACCTCTGACCTTCTTAAATAAAACATTCTCATCTTGGAAATTGAAATACGACTCCAAAGATTGTCATGCTGCCAGGAACACTTACATTTTTCATACTTAACCCTAACTCTTTTCACCTCTCCGAAGTTTTTCATCAATTTCCCTGCCATATTTGTTATTTGTCAAAGCCAGTTGGCCCCAGCTCACCCATCACACTCCTGGGGGCAGTGGCAGTTCCTGGGCTGGTGGGATCAGCTCAGCATGTGCAGATCTGCCCTCTCCACTCTTCCTGCTGGGGAGGAGGCTCTTCCTCCTGTCCCCCTGGATGAAGGGTATTTCAGGATTTAGCCACACTTTTCATCCACAGGCCCCTGCCTCTTTGGCAGCTCAGACTCTGCTTGGAAAACAGGAGAGTTATTGAGTGCTTAAATTCATTCTCATTCCATGGGGAACCTCTGCCTTATTTACTGCACCCCTCCAGCCCTCGTGCTGGATTATTCCTCACCTTTCCAGGGGTGTTCATCATTCTGCCTCGAGCATTAACCACTTGCTCTCTGCAGAAAACTGTTTTTGCCCTTGTGGCCTGTGGGGAAGGCAGGGCAGAGGGACACCCACCATGCCAGGAGGAGACCAGCTGGAAATCAAATCCACGAGGATGCTGCCCACCCACCTGGCTGTACCCCATGAGCCATGGCAGCCTCATTCCTCAGAGATCACCACTTTGGTACCAGAGAGGGGCACACACCTTCCCCAGCAATGGACCAGCAGCACTTCACCTATTTTTCTGTGCTTTAATATAAACTGCTTTTGTTATAAACTGCTCATAGAGCAGCTCCTTTGCTGTTCAGTCTTTATTCCCTTCCTTGGCATTGCCCTGCTCTTACTGTGGGTGGTGTCATGGGGAGGAACAGCGCAGGGTCAGGGACTACAGGATGAAATGGACAAGCTAAAATGGAGCATTTCTGGGTTTCCTGTGCTTGCCTCCTCCCAGCCTCAGCTGCCCTCACTCTTTAGCCAAGACAGGCTTCACTTCTCCCAAGGAACCAAAGTCCTGTACCAGAAAGGAACGTGAAATCTGAGACATTGGGTCACCCACATGCTCCCAGCAACCCCACACCTTTCTGCCCTCAGCACCTCTCAAATACTTGCCCCAGCCCCATCCTGCAGCCCAGACATCGAGCCCTGCCCTCTCCCCTGCCTCCAGCCCCATCCCTCCCAGCCATGGGAGAGAGGGGCTGCTCTCCTCCAAGCTGAATGCAGACACCAGAAGACATCTGAAATTCAATATTTTGGGTCTTTGTGATGATTCAGATTCAGCCATGGTTGCAGAACTTTCTGAAGCTGAGCAGATCCTGCCGTGAGCTGCCAGGGCAAGGGAAGCAGCAGCCCTGCTCAGCAGAGTGCAGCTCACACAGCCCCAGGGGAAAGGGGAGAAGGGCAGGAAAAGTTAATAGAAAAGTGGAAAATGCTGCTATGAAATATGAAATATAAATCACCTTGATAAAGACCACCTGGAGCTGTGCTGCAGAAAAAACCTGCAGCACCTGACAGCAGGCCCTGGCCCAGGCTGCTGCACCTGAACAGAACTGAGTATGAATGACCACAGGGTTTAGGCTCCAGTTTAAGTCACACACAGTCACTTTATGTAGCAGCACAGGATATTTTTCAAACGCCAGATTCTCCTAACCAAAGGCTTTTGAGTCTGTTCCAAAAGAGGTGAGAAAGTCAAGCAAAGTTCCTCTTTAGGGACACCTCACAGTGCCTGAAAAAAATACAGAGCCTCTGTTAGAGGGTCTGTACCTACTCTGAGAACGAGGAGAGAGCTGCAGCTCTCCCTGGCTGTCCATCTGGGCCTTCCAGAAATGTGGGATTCACTCAATACACAATCAAAGAGGAAACATCTGGTTTTTGCTGAATTTTTCCTCAGTTAGGTTGTTGTGTTTTGTTCCATTTTATTTAAGGCAGGAAAAAAAATATTAATTACATGCTGCCAGGATCTTTGGAGAAAAATTCAATATTATCTTTTACTGCAAAGAAGAAATTAATCAAGGCTCCATTCCAAATCTAGCAGCAGTCCTGACTTTGACGTGCCGAGGAAAATAATAACTTTCAGCACATACTAATTGTCTTGTTAACATGGATTATGCAGCCAGCCAAATAAATGTCATTCACACTTTCATGTGGAAGAACATAAATCTAAAAATCAGAAATGCATAATATTTTTTAATCTTTTCCTTTCTTCCCATTCTGTGTTCATAGCCTAAATATATTTACAGTTTTAATCCGTGCAAACAAAGCAAGACTCTGCTGGAGATTTTTGAAACCTCCCAGGGGGTCCCAAGCTCAAGGTGATCAGATTTGTAAAACAACAAGCTTGGTTCCCATGTAGACTTAAAACCAGTTTATACTTTCCTGGCACTGCAAAGGGATTTTGAAATGAGGGTAATTTACACTCAATTTAATTTACACTAAGTCCCCTTCTCGTGCCAGCACAGCACAAACACGGCTGGGGCTGGCCTTTGTCAGAGTGAGTGTGCTGAATGCTCATTTTGTTCTCTTGGAAGGAGGGATGGCTCCAAAACCAGGGAGCAAGGCAAGCCCCAAACCTGGGGTGGTTTCCCCAGGGCAGATAATTCCTCACCCCACCGGGCTGGTTCCTCCCTTGGCTTCCCCCATCTCCCTCCCTGCAGTGCAATACCCACTCATAGCCTCGATTTTCTCTCAAAGCCTTCCTCACTCCACCACCTTCACCTGGTGCCAGGAGCAGGGCAGAGGCAGAGGTGATGTGACCTGCAGAGCCAGCCCTGCCAGCAGCCAGGCCCTCCTGAAGGCAAAATAATTGTTTGGCTGAAGGAGGGAATGGCCAAACAAGGAGATTTAGGCTGGCACAGAACACAGATAAACGTCACTCATTAACTTTGCCTCTGCAGTTATTAAATTTCAGCATTCATCTCAGCCCTGGGAAAGCAGCAGCACCCATCAAGGGAGCCCAGCACTGCTGGGTTCTGACCTCCCCAGCACAAATGCAGAGCAGGAACTGCTCCTTGGGCTTGCTGAGATTGCACAGCAGCCTGGCACACAGCACAGCTCTGCCACAAGGCTGGGTTATTCCCGTGGTGCTGAGCCCTGTTCCCATGCAGGATTATCCCTTCCCCACAGCCAGCACTGCCACAGCTGCCCTTGGGCTCGCCCCACACTAATCCAGCTGCTGGCTCGGGTGCCTCTTCTGGCTCTGCTCCTCATCACCCTGCCCTGCTGGGGTCACTTTAACCAGAATATCCCATCTTTCCTGCTCTCCTGTGCTCGGGCTGGCGGGTGTCAGCAGTGACAGCACTCCCAGCAGTTACTGGGAGCACTGGAGCTGTCACCGCACCACCCCCCTTGTCCATCGTGCCAGTTCTCCTGCCCCATGCACACACACTGCTGTGAGCCCAGTCCAAACCTGCCACAAAACTCCCTGTGCCTGCCCCCCAGGCTGGCTCTGAGCTGCTGCACCTGTGCTGTGCTTCTGTATTCTCCTGACTTTGCATTGCGTGCCTGCATTTGTGATTTCCACCATCCTTTCATGGTGAAATGCCACCTCTGCACTCAGGCCTGAAGGCCTGCTCAGGCCCCAGCAAGGCTTTGAGTCTGTGACACCAAAAGCAGCACAGCTCCCTCCCTCCCCACACCTTCCACCAGGCCAAGCTGCTCAGAGCCCCATCCAGCCTGGCCGTGAGCACTTCCAGGGCTGGATCCCTGCCTCTGCAGGAGAGAGGCTGAGGGGCTGTGCAGCTCTGGAGTCCTGCTGCACTTGCCAGCAGTAAATCCCAGCCTGTTGTGAGTGGCACCAACGCTGCAGCACGGCCCAGCTGAGGAGCAGGGCTGGCAGAGGGGAAGCAGCCTTGACAGAGCAATTCCAGCAAAGGCTTACGGGCAGACACAATTAAAACAAGCACGATGGTTTCAATTAACTGCTCTCCCCAGCAGCACAGGCTTGGAAGGGACTTTTAATAGATCTCTTCCACCGCAGTGCACAAACTCTATTGCCATTGCTTCACCGATTATTGAAAGTTAGCAGAGTGCAGCAGCTCCCTCACACCAGCTTCAATAGCCATTTGAGGATCTGTCTGTTATTAGCCAGCCCTGCTGTGGATGGGGAGGCTGAGCAGGGAATGGAGTGTGACCATTTTTCAGGTAGTTTATCTACCCAGGCCCCGCTTTGCTGCCTTCGGGGGACACGCCAGCCCTGCTCCTGCTGCCATCCCTGCACTGGAGAGGCATCCCAGCCTCATCCCAGCCCCATTGCAGCCTCATCCCAGCCTCATCCCAGCCCCATCCCAGCCCCATCCCAGCCCCATTGCAGCCTCATCCCAGCCTCCACCCAGCCCCATCCCAGCCTCCACCCAGCATCATCCCAGTCTCCATCCTGCCTCCATCCCAGTCTCCATCCTGCCTCCATCCCAGCTCCATCTCATCCTCCATCCCAGCCCCATCCCAGCCCCATCCCAGCCCCATCCCAGCTCCATCCCAGTCTCCATCCTGCCTCCATCCCAGCTTCATCTCATCCTCCATCCCAGCCCCATCCCAGCCTCCAAGGAACGCCTGGACCACGCTATGTCTGTCTTGATTAAATCACAGGAGCGCACAATTCTCCCACCAGCTTGCACTGATTGGGAGCGAGGCTCAGCATAATCTTTGATAGATTTTCTTCCCTGCTCAGACAGCCAGCCTGATGGGTTTAAACTTTCTTTTTTAGCTTGCAAAACACTCCCCCAGGAGGGCAGGCTCCTGCCAGCCCCACAATGTGGCTGCTGCACGTGGTTTCCCAGCAGTGCAGGGAGTGCAGAGCAGATTTTTTTAGCCAGGTGTGAAGGTCAGCCACCTGCCTGCCCACACATTGGGGAGCAACATTAAATATAGCAGCCACACTTCAACATGCACAGGTCCCAGAAGAAATTCTGGCTGTAGCAGCCAGCAAAGCAAGGAGCACTAAGGAAAGCAGAGCCATGCCTTCATTGCTCACCTTGAAACTCTCTGTAAGAAGCAAAAGTTGTTTTTAATAGAAGTTATTAACCTTTAGAACAACTGGCTTATAGATGTCAGAGATTCTCTAATTCTGCAGTTTTAAAATCAATCCTGCCAGACTTTCTAAAACTCCTGTCACAAAAATAGACAATGCCACTTAAGTTTTCCATTACAAATGGCAGCTGCAAACAGCTTTTTCATTTCCTTTCCCCCTGGCTACTCCTTGACTACAAGAAAATAAAGGATGAGATGTGAACCAGAGACCACAGACTTCCCATGCCCTTGTGCCTCTACTTCTGCACTTATAAAAAAAGCAATGGAGATACCCACCAGCTTTCTACAAAGGTACCAAGTGCCCTGGAATTACAGAACTTTGAGTAGTTAATTTTCTCCTAGAACTGGTTGCTCCCATTATTTCCTTCAGCATGGTCTTGTTCCTTCTTGATTCCTCTTCCTAAAAATGTCCACTTTAATTTAGGTTGCCTCCAGTGGTCCCCAAGGCCTCCAACATGGGTCACCATGGACATCAAACCCTGCAGCTCCCCTCCTTCTCTTACCTGGGAAACAGAGGCACACACTGAAGTTCCTGTGTAGCCAGGAGAATTACCAGGTCCTACTTGCTAATGGAAAACATGTGAGCAGATATTTTTACATCCCCAAGATGCAAGTTCATGCTGTAGTTTTCACTCAACTAAGCCCATGGAAGAGTCTCTCTCTTACCTGGCCTGCTATTTTTACAGAGCTTTTCAGAAATCTATTACCTTTTAAAGCTCTAGTCTGTTAAATTGCATTGAAATTGGCCAATTCTTCAAACTTTAACAAGAGCAGTCTGACAGGTGGGCTCCAGGCATTTGATATTCCCACAGCCCTTGTTCTCTCCAGAAAAGAGGAGATTTTGTGTTCCCTTCCTCATAAAACACAACAAACAGCCTCCCTCCTGCCAGCCAGCCTGATGAGGATGGTGCCTGTGGGATTAACAGCCCCCAAGCCAGGATGCCCTGGACTGTGGGGAAAGGTCCAGGGTTAGGGTTGGGGTTAGAAAAGTTTCTCTTTGGATGAAGGAATGTGACATTGAAGGCAATCAAATGTAGTTAAATCACACCTTCCCTCTCTTAAAACATTCCCATTGTAGATTCACAAACTCACTGAGATGTTTTTGATGAATTTTGATTCCTTCCCTCCAAAATCCCCATCTGTGGTCAGGGGAAATCCCTACACAAATCCCACTTTGCACTGCATAATTCAAGGTTCCTTTTTTGAACTGGGTCAGCATCCCCCCAGGCTGTCTGCCCCCCTCAGTTCCTCTCCAACACCCTGCTCCTCTTGCTTCTCTCTTATCTTACAAATTAAAATGAGTTTTCTCCCCATCTTGGTCTAGATCGATCTCTCTCATTTTTCTCCAAGGGTTTTCAGATATTGGACAACACAAAGCAAAAATTCTGTCTTCCTTTTTTTTTTTCTTTCTAGCTTGAAAGAAATAATTTCACCTAGATGGCTGCAGTGAGCACACTGCAATAACAAGAAGCTTTTCTAGAGGGGCAAATTAGTGGTGGTACCAACTGGGAGCGATGCTGGTTTATAACAGCAGATGTAATCTCTCAGCAACAGGAGGAAAAACGCTTGCAGAAAAACACTGTTTGTCATTGGCCACTCTGGTGGTGCATCCAATTACACTGCTTTCATTTCAGATCCAGAGGACACTGCTCAGAGAAGTCCCACAGCTGCAATAAACACGTGAGAGGCAGGGACCCAGCCAGCAGGAATCAGAGTTTGTCTGTGCCCTGTTCCATAGGACAAAGTCTGGCCTCAGATCCTTTTGGGCCCCTTGGAGAAATCTCAAGGCTTTTGATGGTCCGGGGAGATGCACACAGAGCAGGCAGGTCAGAGGCAGGGAGAAGCATCATTTGTTCAGAAAACTGAGTCAGCACATCAAATCCAGTCTGGAGCCAAAGGAAATCTGACCTAAAGGCTCTAAGTCTGTTCTAAATCCTGCTGGGCCATTGGTCTATGAAATCTACTTTTTTTTTCTTTTTCTGCCTATGTTAAACTCAGTCAGGGCCAGTCTGGCAGGGAGCTGGTGCAGCACAGAGGCTGGGCATGCACTGGGCACCTTCAGGAGACCCACTGCCTCCATCCTGAACTCCCTCAGGGATTATTCCTCCTCTTCCTACTCCACTGCTCTCCCACCTGCCAATATTATCAATTACCTTTTCGAATTGCCATTCCCATTGATTTTGCCAGTCTTCTCCCCCTGTTCCAGCCCTGCTGCCAGCCTGTAAGGGTTGGGTTTGCCAGGGGCAAGTTTCCCCTGTGTGCCCACAGAGCTGCTGCTGTTGGTCACAGTGTAGCCCTGATTTCATGCCTGAGAGGTTTTTGTTTCTGAAATTCCTTTCCCAGGTGATCTTCTGCAAACAAGAGAAATGTTTTTGTAACTGTACCTGTGTTATTCATTCCTTCTCACAGGATGGGCTTCTTCTTGATGTCCCTCTGGTTTGACCAGTGTGATTGGAAAGGTTTGCATTTGTTTCACCAATCAAATTGGTCTGTGTAAAGTAGTATAAAAGGGAGACACATCCCTAAATAAAAGAGTCATTTTTAGCCCTCTGAATCTTGGAGTCTTTGTTGTTGTGGTGTAAAACAGCATCAGTCACAGCGAGGTGGACACAAAGGAGCAGCCAGGGGCAGTGTCTGGGGCACAGGACACGCTCTGCACACAGCTGACACCACCCTGGTTGTTTCATCAGCACCCTTCCCTTCCTCACAGAGCTCCTGGGAAGCCCAAGATGGGGATTTTGATGTTGAATCCACTTCTGCTTTAGGAAGGCCTCGCTGCTGTAGGCACATAACAGAGCGATTTGTGGGTTGCATAATATTAATTTCTTTCTTTTCTGCCAATTACTGTGATACGTTTGCAAAAACGTTTTCCCAATATTCAGCCAGCTGTACAGGTGAATGAAAATGTACACCAACTACATCATGTGCAATATTTTCCTGTCAGTCACCAACTAATGTATTCAGAGATGAATTCCCTTTTTCCTAGGCCAGCTCTAAGTCAGATTTAGTGACTGAAAACAACATTAGCCTTGTTGACTTCTTTTATCAGAATCCCTGTTGTTGGTGGGGAGACACATGCCAGACTTTCCTGGATAGTGAGACTGATTACACTTTGAAATCACAAGAATGGAGGGGAGAGCAGGGCAGGGGCAGTGGCAGCAATTTCAATCTCTAGATTGGGCAGCAGTGAGGTCCAAGCCCTTTCCCCTGCTCCTGAGTTTGAGTCTGAATTTGAAATTCACCACTAATAGAGAGAAGTCAGATTCTGGTAACAACTCTCCTCTCCCACCACAGCCTCCAACTCCCCTGTTGTGCCTTCAGACCACAGAAGAAATCCCAGTTAAAATCCTTTTCCTGGCTACTGCACACTGTTTTCCTGATTCTTGATTTTACAGGGCTTTCCCTGCATTTAAATTCATAACAATCCTTTTAAAAGCCCACAAACCCCAGGACTTTGCACTCCCAGACTGTTCCCAGCACCAGTGACTGACTGACCCCATCCCAGGAGGTGCAGCCACTCCATAAACACGTTCAGGGACAAGATGAGAACTCAGGTGTCCTCATTCATGACCACCAGCCACAGCACCATCCTCTTTTTCTCCTGGACAAGCAAGACCACCTGACTCTGCTCTCTGAAGGCAATTCTTGCCTGCCCAGCAGTCAAAGCTGAGGTTCTGCTCAATAAGTTACAGCCACATCACATTTCTGTGCCTCCAGCATGTGCCAGCTTCTGTTTCCTGTGCACTGTGCCCTTCCTGGGCAGTGCAGATGCAAATCAACACATACCCAGCTCTGAGGAAGAGAAACAAATTTACATTTGGCCCCTAACCAGTAGGTTTTCCATTTAATTTCCCAGCTCCTTGTAATCACCCTCTACACCATTTCAATCCCATCACATCCATCACTCTGCCCAGCCCAAAGCACGACAGTAACACTCTTCTGTGTGTTCCCAAACGTGGTCTGTAATTGCAAATTGCAGCAGGCATCTCTCACCTGACCCATGCTCCCTCTTCCTTGATAACTCCTCATGCAGATGTGGCTTGCTGTGTGAATTTATCTCTGGGAAAAGCTCTCCTCTGGCAGGTAAAGCTGTCACATGAATCCTCATATGAGGGTAAACTGCAAAAGGAGAGAATTCTCCACTTTTAAATGGGAGCTGCCAAGAGGAGAAGCCTCATCTCCAGCTGCACCCCTGATTCCCCAGTGCATCCTTGGCCTGACCACAAACATTTTGATAGAACCACATTTTGACAGGCAAGGCAGCAGATCCACATCCCTGTGAAGACCAAGGCAGGTCACATTTTTCTCAGCCTGCTCCAGGTAGTTCCAGATGCCAACCAGGGGTTAAGAAAACATCTGCTTTGTCTCTGAGATCCTGCAGTGCCTCAGCTATCTCAGGTCCTCTGTTTTGACCCAAATACAAACTCTCTGCAGCACATGCCCAGCCTGGGATCTCCCCGAGGAGGTGCTTGGTGCTCTAAATGCTTGTTTAGTGTTCAAGACAGTAAAGAAAAATTATCAGTGCTGTAGAGTCAGACCAGGAGTATCACCTTGGACAGTTCCCTGGGAGAAACAGGGACCCACAGGGTCTGATTTATAGCTGTGTCCAAACTTCATGGAAAGCACCTTCACCCAGCAAACGCCTGGGAATACATGTGCCCACCACCCTGGGCTCCTGAGGGCAGATTTAGTTGGATATTAAGAATAAATTCTTCCCTGTGAGGGTGGGGAGGCCCTGGCACAGGGTGCCCAGAGCAGCTGTGGCTGCCCCTGGATCCCTGGCAGTGTCCAAGGCCAGGTTGGATGGGGCTTGGAGCAGCCTGGGACAATGGAAGGTATCCCTGCCCCTGGCAGGGGGTGGAGTGAGATGGACTTTAAGGTCCCTTCCAACCCAAACCATCCTGGGATCCTGGGATTCCTGAGGGATGGCTTTCTTGGGCGCTGTGCTGAACCTCCTGCCACAGTTCTGCCCCTCTGAGAAGCACCTGCCACAGCCTGGTGGGGCAGCAGGATTGTCTCTCACTGCACCTACAAAGCATTAGGAGAGAAATCTCCCCACTCAACACCTTTAATACCCTCAGGCCTTGCCTGTGCCTGGACAGTCCCTGCTGCCACCTGTGTGTTCACTGACACAGAGCAGATCTGGCTCTGCAGAGCACAGCAGCCTGCTGCCAGCAACAGGGTGTTGTGCTGCACACAAGTAATGAGAAAACTGGGAATAGTGTGGAAGAGAAGAGATTATTAGATAATAAATTATCAATGCACCAAAAACTGCTCTGTACATATTTTTCCCCCCTTACAGCTTCCCTAATATCCTGGGAAAGTGACAATTACACAATTTAAGGAGGTTAACTTTATTAAATCCCGTTTTTTATTGCTTTGCTTTTAATAGATGGTTGAGATAAAGCATCTGATTAGAGGAAGGTCACAAAATAAAATATTTAATACTCATGGAAAGAACAATTCATCCTCCCCTCTGCATGCAGCAGCAGCACAGAGGCAGAGGGTCCTGGTGGCAGCTCTCTGCAGAGGCTGCTCTGCAGAGACCACCAGTGACAGACCAGAAAAGGCCAAAGATTTTCAAAACCAAGGTGGGAATGAGGGGGTAAGACTCACTTTTGCCAATGGTCCCTTCCACATACCAAGAGGCGCATTTTCCACAGGTTACACTCACTCCTGGGCTCTGACTTAAACATTACAGGCTGGAGAACATCCTGCTGTTCATCAGGAGAATCACATCCCCTCTGCTGGGTGGGTGCTCCAGCCTGTGCCTCTCCAGCCACAAGCCCCACTGCAGTTCTGCAGGGAGCACCACGACAGCAATGCTGAAGCAGCCCCTCAGCCTCTGCAGCCCCCAGTAACCTGCTGCGTATGTAAAGCCCTGCCTGAAGTCTGATTTTCCATGAAGAAACTGCTCCAAACTTAGCTCACTGCTCACCTCTTCCAAGCACTGGTGGTGAACGAGGAGCTGGCGGCCTGGGTTGAGCTGTCAGCTGCTCAGGGCAGGACCCTGGAGGTCACTTGCAGTGCCACACGCCCCTGCTCCACACAGAGCTGCAGCTTTGCTGGAAACTCCTCTGTGGAACTGATTCTCCAAGCTCCTTGGCACAGCCTGACTCCCTTGGCTCTTCCAAGCCAGGATTTCCTCGGACAGAGCAAACCCAACAGCTTTGGAGTGAAGATGGATGGTGGGCAATGTGTGCTTTCATGAGACAGAGTGTTCTGGCACGGCCAGAGGTAAGAGGTCAGTGCCCTGCACAGTGCCACTGTCGAGCCACAAGGATTAATAGTAATGGTTTCCAAATGCTCCTGTGTGGCAGAGAGAAACTCTTTTCCATTTACAACTTGCAGTGTGCTGTGAAGCAAGGAAAACAAAGTATATGGGTTGCTAACTACACTGCAGGTGAGAAATAATAGCTGCCAGCTCTCAAAGCCACTGTCTAATTACTCCTTATTAACAGTCCTATGAGCCCAGCACGTACTTTTATTGCCCAAAGCCAAAAAAGAAAATAAATTAAAATATCTGCCTGCCAGGGTTCATTAGAAGTTAGGTCAAGGCTTGGCCTAAAATCCAGGTAGACACTTCCCTTTCTCATGTGCAGCACCCAACCCCTTCATCCACAGAGGATGCCTGGATGGCCAAAAGCACAGCCAGCATTCCCAGCTGGGTGAATGATGCACAGAGGGATTTCCTGAGGGTTTGAACTCAACATTTTCAAGCCTTGCTCTGCTGTTTCCTGTTCCTGGGGAAAGGGCTGTGGCTGTCCCTGGATGTGTTACTGGGAGCACTGGTGATCAACCAGTTTGAGCCAAAGGCATTTTGCTGATTCACACAGCAAATGGCTGAGAGGAAATAAAGTTTCTTTTTTAGCAATGGACCCTGCGTGGCTCAGCTTGATAAAATCAGCAGGCTGGAGATGGATGATGCTGGGAATCACTTCTGAGCTACAAATGTACCACAATGACAGAAATTAATAGAGTCCTCAGACTCGAAACACCAGGGCATGTGTTTTAATTTAGAAGGACTGAAAGTAAAAAATCATCTCACTGTCACATCTCCAGGTCAGCATTTTACTTATTAACTTCAGCTTTGGGCACAGGTAAAGGAACTAAGCCATGCTCCACACAGCTGCCAGAGCTGCACAGGGGCTCTTTGGCTTTTAACATGTTCATTACAACATCACTGCTCGTGTGTCTGGAAGGGACATCACAAAAACTAACTTCACTTCATAATCAGGTTTAATCTCTTTCAGTTTTGTTGAAGTCACTTTCCTGGCACCTTAGGCAAAAATCAGTCTTAAAAGCATGGAGAAGCTGTACCATGGTAGCTAGATAATTTATTATTCCATAACTCTGGGTCCTAATCTAATTAGAGATTGTATCTAGGATTCGCTTCAACATCTATTTATTTTTCTATTTTTACTTGAAAACATTCACAAAGAAACGAGGTTGTACATGGGGAGATGGGGCACACCCTGCATCATTCCTGCTGGGCTCCCAGATTTAAGCTGAACTCTGCATTTCATGGCCAAGAAACAACAAAAACAAGACCCAGATTAACAAATCACTCAGAGAGTTTGGGAAATTTTAGCAAAAAACTTCCCACCTAGAGGGAAAATACAGAGCAAATGTACCCAAACTCAAATTTCTCCTTCCCAGTCAACTCCAGCATCCCAATCTTCTCCTGCCCAGCAGGTGAGTGCGTCAGGTTTGACAGGTCATTTGCCCTGGCTCGTGGCATGGGGACCGTGCTGTCCCCCAGGGCTGCAGGAATCCATCACTGCAGCGTTTGGAAATGGTGCCCTGCTTGCTCCTCACCCGGGGGTGATCCTGCAGACAAGACATGATTTATTTGTTTAAAATAACTAGAGGTGCCTCTCAGAGCCTGTCAGGGACTTGAAATAAATACCTAGGGTGCAATAAAGTGCAAAGAGAAAGGAAAAAAAAAAAAAAAGGAATCTCATGGCATATATTAACCTAGAATTGTTAGGGCAGCACAGGTATAAACCAAGCCCCTTCATTTGCTCCATAGAGAGCCCATAAACATTTATATTATTTGTCTGCCAGCAGAAATAATGGCTTGTTTTGGAAAGATTCTGCACAAATTTTTGGAGCATCAGCCTTTTCTATGAGAATGTCTAGGAGATTGAGTTGGCAGTTCTGAAAAATAATAATTCTGGCTTCTTCTGCCCTACATTTTCCAAAAGGAAAGTTCTAATGTAATGCATAAATACTCAATGACTTCAGCATCAGCACATGTGAAGGAAAGCTGGACTCCTTTTGTGACCATGCAGTCCTGAAAGCTTTTCTACTCAAAGCATTGCCACATTTTTTAGAAAAATTTGTTTAAAAAAGACACTTACAGGAGGGCAGCTGCTTCACTGACCACCAGACCCCTCAGTGCATTCATTGCTTCCCCTCTTGGAAAGGAACTGCATGTTTAGCAAGCCTCCAGTGCATTTCTCCTGCAGGCCTTGGAAGGAGTCTTTGGGTTCTTGGGAGACAATAAACCTTTTCCTTCACCCACTTCCCTCTTCTCCCTCCACTCTGTCAGGGAGGTCATTGAGGGTGCCAAAAACTTCTGACTTTTACAGCGAGTCCAGAGGAGGCTCCAGGATGATCAGAGGGATGGAGCAGCTCTGCTGGGAGGAAAGGCTGGGAGAGTTGGGATTGTTCAACCTGGACAAGGAAAGGCTTTGGGGTGACCTCAGTGTGGCCTTCCAGGGCCTGCAGGGGCTACAAGAAATCTGGAGAGAAACTGCTTACAAGGGCCTGGAGTGACAGGACACAGGGAATGGCTTCAAATTGACAGAGGGGAGGGTTAAATTGGATATTAGGAAGGAATTGTTCCCTGTGAGGGGTGGGCAGGCCCTGGCACAGGGTGCCCAGAGCAGCTGTGGCTGCCCCTGGATCCCTGGCAGTGTTCAAGGCCAGGTTGGACAGGGCTGGGAGCAGCCTGGGACAGTGGAAGGTGTCCCTGTCCCTGGAATGACATGAGCTTTAAGGTCCCTTCCAACCCAAATTCTTTGTGATTTCATGGTTCTAATTCCACAGCGTGCTCCTTGTGGGACACTGGGAGCATCATGGTCATACCTGAACCCTTCAGTCCCTGGGTTTCCTATCACACAGCATCCTGAGCAAGGAAGAATCAGGCTGTAGAAGGAGGTGGTGGCAGCACCTTCCAGAAAGGAGCAGGTAACTTGCACCTCCTTGGATAGCCACTGCAAACTCTCCCTTGTGCCTTTGTTCCTCCTGCAGAGCACAGCCACAGGAAGATCTGCTGCCTCCCAGAGTCTGCCTCTCCCTCCATGGACTCCCCTTTCCCCAGCCTCCCTGGAGGGGGACACACCCCACTTTCTGTGTTAGCTGTCAGCACGGGGCTGTCTACCTGAGTAACCATGAAAAACGAAGCAGAAACTCATCTGCTCTGTGCAAGGGCCTTTGGCCTCCTCACTGTCGCTGCTGAATTTCAACCAGAGGTGTTCCAGAGCCCAGCAGCTCTGGGTTATGGCAGCTGTGATCCCCTGGACTGCGAGAGGTTACCAAAACCATACCAACAGTATTTACAAGCTGGCATAAATTAGAAATTGAGAGCAGAAATCTTTAAGAAAAGTTAAATCCCATCATCAATTCTAAATTTTGACACACCCTCCTTAAATTGTTGTATGCTCTTATGAATAGATTCTGAGTGATCAGATAAATTCATACAACACATCCCTTCAAAATTTTCACGCCCATGTGCTGAAAAGAGAAATCATTAAATGCAGGTTGAATTAAAGAAGTATGATTACACCAATTAATCTGATTTTTGTATGTAGTGTGGTAGGGAGAAACATCCTTGACTGAAGATTGATCCTTCTCTGTGTAGTTAAATTTGGCACAAAAGGTCATGTTTACAAACCAAGGATGTTTCTGTTTCCCACCATCTCTGACCATGTGCCCTATTTACCTCTTGCTGGGCACTGCTATAAATGCACTCCTAGCATCTTACACATTTCTTTTTAATGGAAAAGCTAAATCTGCATTTCACAGGTCAGAAGTGTCGTTTTCCATGAACACATTTAGGTGTCTATTCATAACTATTGATGTACAACTGTGCACTTTAAGTTAACCATGGGTTTAACTGGGACTTTGCAACCAGATTTCTTCAGCAAAGCTTCACCCTATAGATAGGACAGGCCCAGGCAAGAGTAGCAGCTTGGGCTGTTAACAGGGCTGAAACAATGAGAAATTCTCTGAAAACCTGCTGTGAGAGTTCGGCTGACTTATAACTAATCACTGCATTTCACTTTGCCATGGGAGCCACATTAATTATCACAAAATCAGGAAGGGCTTCATCCACCTCTCCTCTGAGTCACCAGGAAAAGAAATTAAGACTTATTATCTTCTATATTCTTCACTGGCTCTCTTCAAAATCTCATAACAGCCAGAAATTCAGATCAAAAAGTATGACACTTTCCAATTTCCCTTGATTTAATTTCCTCAAGCTGACTAATTTAATTGCAATATTTGCCTGGTACCTTGAGTTCTGCTTTCTCACTCTCTTCCCATTGCTGAAACCTGTTCCCCAGCCTTGCTCCTTAAGCTTAAATCTACACAGATGTTTCCAAATTTGTATTTGTTAGAGATTAATTACCATCATTCCCCAGTGGATCATTCCATAGGGATCAGATATGCTGTTTGCCATCAGAGATGGAACACACATACACACACATCATGTGGTTATCTAAGAGAGCCTGTGCAATCAGGTATCTCAAAAAGGATAAATTGTTTAAAGTGAGACAGATTAAAAGTGAAGTCTGGATTATATTTTTTTTAAGCTTCCATGTGATATGAGCCTGGAAGATTGAGTTGGCAAGCAAAGCTATTGGAGCATAATTAGAATTCAGCTTCAACACCAAGAACTCAAACAACATCAAGGTGAGGCGGTATCTAAAATGTCCACAGATTAAAAAGCTTTGAATGGATTTCAGACTTTAACTTTTCCCTTTTTTATACTTTTGGGTTTAAGAATAATTTTTAAAAATAGTTGCAGCAGTGAAACTATAACTCAAAATTAAGTCAAAATAGGCAAGGGAGGTATGTTTTAGTTTTTGTGGGTATGCATTCCTCTGTCTCTGCTGTGGGTCAAGTTCCTTTCACCAAGCCAAAGGCCTCGGGGTGGGAGCTGCCCTGGGAATGTCAGCAGCACATCACCCGTGCCCTGCTGCAGCCCCAGCACCCCTCCACCTCCCAGCAGAGGCAACCCCAGCAAAGCCTTTTCCTTCCCTGAGCTTTATTTATAGCACGGTTTTTGGGATGAATGTTGCAGATCTTAGTAATTTTCAAGCTGGACGTGAGTCCTCCTGTGTGCCAAGCCCTCTATATATGCATGTATTTCATATTCCAGGACTTTACTGTAGACTTTCAAAGGTAAGAGTCACGGATCTTAAATATCTTTGGAGATTTATAGCAAAAAAAAAAAAAATAAAAAAAAAAACCCAAAAAAACCTTTAGATACAGGATGCTCTCCTGACAAGTAGCAGTCACCAAAGATGCTGCAGTAATTTTCTCAAGGCCAAAAGGATTTAATGTCTTTACGTGCAGGAATGGCAATGGAGAGAGAAAGGCATAAAGTGCAAATCTGCCTCCCAGCATTTCAGTATCCCCCAGCCACATCTCAGACGTGCCCAAGCATGGTTTGTTCAGCAAACTGCAGCTCTGCCCTGCAGCCCCCACTTCAGGTTCTGAGCCCTGACCTCCTGGTGCTGCTGCAGGGCACTCAGGGCTTAACCTCACCCTGCCAGAGGAAACCCTTCTCCTGCTGTGTAATGAAATCTGTAAATCCTAACGGTGCTGCCACACAGCTGAGCCCCTGTACCTCTGCTGCCAGGATCTGCCCTGGGTTTGCTCCAAGTTCAGGCCATCACCACTCCTCTATTCCCCAGCCCCATCCAGAGCACAGGGCACATGGGACTTGGCATTTCCTTGTGGGCAAATCTCCCACAAAACCTGGGCTGGAGGAATGCACCATCAGGATGATGGTGACAGGGTTGAGGGTGTGTCTTAGGTTGCAATGCAAGATGTACCCAGCAGTACATATTTATTCTACTTTCAGCTGTTCAAACCAGCTGGGGCAGTGTTTCTTTACCTCTTCCATGACCCACCCTCCCTCCAGGGGATATCTGCTGTCCATGGGCCATCCAGGCTCACTGCAGGGCTGATACAATTCCATCATCCCATGGGGAGATGCCCCACCCAGGGGGAGGAGCCCAGCATTCCTGCCTGGATAAATCCTGAGGTTCAGAGCCCCAGCCCAGCCTGTGTGCACTGCATTCCCAGAGGAACACCGGACCCATCTCACCCCCACTGGACCTTCAGAGGAAAACTGCCCCCTCCTACAGGATCATTGCTCCAACAGAACCACATCTGTCACTGCAGGAGGGCTTGACTGGACTGCCCCAACACCCTGACCAACAGGGGGTCAGGTTGTGTTCTGACTCTGTCTGTGTTTTCTTGTTGTTTGTTTGTTCATTTGGGGTTTTTGGTACTACTACATTTTTGGTTTAATTTTCCTAGTAAAGAATTGTATTCCCAAATCTTTGCCTGAGAGCCCTTAATTTCAAAATTATACTAATTCAGAGGGAGGGGGTTTACATTCTCCATTCTGAGGGAGGCTCCTGCCTTCCTTGGCAGACATCTGTCTTTCCAAACCAAGACAGGGTGACATCTCTCAGTGTGTCCTGTGTGCTGACAGGGGAAGCCTCTGAGTGCCATTGAGCTCACCAGCATTAATAGGAGGGTTCTGTCTATCAAAGGTGAGAGGAGAGAGCAGGGGAAGAAATGTTTCATGGGGCAAATGAACGGAAAATTCTGTGCTATTCACCCAATTCCAAACAGGGCATCCTTGTGCCAAGGAAATTAGGATTCTTTAGTTATTCCAGTTGGCTTCTGAGTACGGGCAAGTTGGAAATTACATATAATTACATTCATTATTATTTTGCTTTCAGACCCAGCCAATCTGTCAGCTTAGACTGGGCCCTGCAGAGACCTACCAGTGCTTAGACCCCAAAGTTTCAAATCCTGCATAGCTTGAGCAGGGCACACGTCTGGCTGCTTGGTGCTGGCTTTAGCAGTGGCTCTGGGGACAGGAGCTCATGCCCACAGTCCTCACTGTGTCTCTCTTCTCGTGCAGCCCCTCCACATGCCCAGCTCTAAAAGCTGCAGATTTTGGCCCTGGCTGTGCCCCTGCACAGCAGCCCTGGCAGGATCCAGACCCAGGGTGGCTGCCTGAGCTCTCAGAGGGGCGAGCACAGCTCTGACTCTGCCGTGAGGACTTTTCAGAATGAACAGTGATGGAATCCAGGCTGGATGGAACGGGAAGAGATGGAAGGTTTTACCCTGCACAAATGAGCCTTTTCTTCCCAGCTGCAGCTCTTTCAGTCTTGGTAGACAACTTGGTGAAGGACTGGCCACAGAATCTTGACCTTTTCTTTGCCCTGAATAGAAATGTAATATTTTTCATTAGTATTTTTTCCTTTGTTAAATTATTAAATATCTTTCCAAAGAGAAGAAAAATAATCTCATCAACTGCTGTTTATCTCCAGTTTGGGCTTCTGATTTCTCCTCCCTCTGCCTTTTTTGTATTTTGAATTAAAATGCTATTTCAAACTAAAAATATCAAAACCTGTCATTTGAATCCCATCAATTTCCAAAATGCTGCCTCTTTTTTTCCCCTGAAAACTTAAACTGTCAAATCGATACCAGTTCTGTATGCTGCACCTGCAAAAACACAATATCTTCAAATAACCATTTTCCAAGGTTAATCTTTTGGAAAAAAACTCTCAGATGAGATCCAGACACAGGGGCCAGGCTGGGGCAGGGACAGGATGGGGTCCAGGGGGTTTCTACAAAGCACAAGTGCTGCAAATGATGTCAAGAATTGGTTTGCCATCCTTCTCTGTTTAACCAGTCTTGTAGGAATACACTGATACGGTACTAATTAGTTAATTGATTATCATCCTTGGTCATGGGATGGTTTGAGCAAGAAGAAACCCTAAGACTCATCCAGTTCCAACTCCCTGCCATGGACAGGGACACCTCCCACTAGACCAGGTTGCTCAGAAAAGCTCCTACATAAGGAAAAGGCCCTTTCTGCAAGCAGAAGGAATGATTAATGGGAAGAGAGATTTTCCAACATGATCCAATATTTAGCACCCATATAGGGGTCACTTATGCATGTCAGAGTGGGGACAAGAACATTTGTTTGGTTAGTTTTTGTTTCCAAAAGTCCTTCAGTTCAAACAATTCGGTTTCTTTGAAACTGAAGTTATTTGAAAAATGCTCCTTTCTGTCAATCACCAGTAAGAAATTATAAAATTACATGCTCTTCTCTCAAACTTTCCATTAAGGAATTCTTTTCAGAATTAGAAATTTTAGTTTCAGTTCTGTTGTTCATCTTTGATTTTTTTTTTTCCAGTTTATGACAATTCTGTTGTAACTTGTGACACATTGCTGTGACTGACAAGTTCTACCATGATGGAATGCATGAATCAAAACACTCCTGACTTTTTATTTAAAAAATATCAGGGACAACAGACACCAAATACTTGTTCTGTAGAATGAAACATCTGCTGTTTGTTCCAATGAAGTGAGTTAAGGCAAGTTGACACACAGATCAAAGTGTTGCCTACTTGAAAACTGTCAAACCATTTCACTGTAAACTAGATTGGAAGTACTTTGAAACACAGGAAAAAACCCTGATGTTTCATTCAGCAAGCCAAATCCCAGCCATCCATAACACAGGCATGAAAAACATCAGTGTGATTTTCTTAGCAGGTTGTCTTAGTACACCATTATCAGTTAAATCTGTTCATCCCTATTAACACAGTGCCACAAAAAGATGGTAGAACAAGACAAAGATAAAAGTAGATTTCAATATAAAAGTAAAGTCATTGAAATAAAAGTAAAGTCATTGAAATAAAAGTAAAGTCATCATTCCAAAGTGAAAATTCTCCTGAAAATTTAAAGGCAAAGAAAGTTAAGATAATTGAGAACAATAACATTGGCTGTCCTGGCTCTGTCCCCCGGGCATTGTGGATGGTGGGGTAACCCAGGATTCCCATCCCAGCTGCTGGAGTCTGTCAGGGCACAGCAGAGGTGTTGAGGCACATCAGGGAATTTCTACCCACTCCAGCATAAAATCTTCTCACTTTCAGACCTACCTGACTTTGAATATTCAAAAAAAAAAATTGCCGTATATGTTTCCATATATTAAATAAAAAAGTATTTTTTCATAAGCTAAATAAACTATGGAAAATCATCTAGTGATGCTGGACCACAGATAGGTCAGTTTTAGAAACTGATTCAAAAGGCTAAGGACTATGTAAAGGAGTAGGAAAGACACCTGGGAAATAAAACTAAAAATAGATTAAGTTGTGTATTGCTGTAGAGCTTGTAAGGAACCTAAATTATAACACCAAACCCCCCAAAATTAAGTCAAATTAATAATAATTTTATGACCAGGAGAAGAGCTCCTCCGTCATTCAGCAGAGCTGTTCCCAGCTGTCACTGCAGAGGGTAATGCTTCCCAATAAAAATGATGGATTCATTTGCAGAGATATTTCAATGGTTACTTGTTACAAAAAGGTAAGAATTCAGACTACAAGGGGAAAGCAATAGTCCAGGAGATATTTATATAAATTACATGTTTTCAAATCAGCTGGGGCTGCTGAGATTCACTGCCAGGTACTTGGAAGTGGTGCAGACAATGTGAGGGCTGTTAGCATTTATTTTTGAAAACTCAGGGACTGTGACGAGTCCCAGAAGAGCAGAGAACAGCAAACATAGCGGGGAATTACAGGCCAGGCAGCTTAACTTCAATTCCCAGAAAAAATACTGCAACAAATCATCAAACAAACACTTTCTAAGCACCAAAAAGATAACAAGGCAGTGAGGGACAGCCAACACAGATTTGTCAAGAACAAATATCAAGCCAATCTCATATTTTTCCATGGCAGGGCAGCAGGGCTCAGGGAGAGGCAGTCACTGTTGTACACAAGGGCCACAGCAAGGCCTTTGGCATCATTTTACAAGACACTGCTCTAAGCAAGCCACAGAATTGTGATGAGGTGACATTGTCAAGGTGCACGAGGTGGAAAACGTGCTCGGAGAGCAGCTCTCACTGGTGTGTGGTCACTCTGCAGGAACACATCTGTGTGCACTGCCTGAGGGCTCCTCCTGGGCCACTGTGAGCACCATCTGACCTGGGCAAAATGCTGGCAAAAGTAAGGATGGACTGGGAAAACTGTAAGGAAAGACAAAGGAGCTGGGATTCAGTTTAAAGAAGAGAAGCTGTAGAGGTAAATTAGGGTAAATCATCGTGTTGGAAGCACTGCAGCCTCAGATAGGGAGATGGACAGATCATCCTCCACTTCTGCTAAGAGTAAAGTGAGACTGCAGATGTTTGAATTGCAGCAGTGCCCACTGAGGGCCAGAGCCAAAAGAAACTGTTGAATTTGAGGGGTAGCAGAGCCCCAGAAGTGGCTGTCCAGAAGGCACAACAAACATCCATCATTGAGGTTCTGGGGAAAGGTCAGGCAAACAGACAAGGGGGGTGACACCAGGTGACACTTCCTCAGCAGGGCAGCACAGGGGCAGGCACTGACCTCTGCTTACTGGTGACAGGACCCAGGGAATGGCAGGAGCTGGGCCAGGGAGGGTCAGGGTGGATATCAGGAAAGGTTCTCCCCCCATTGGGTGCTGGGCACTGCCCAGGCTCCCCAGGGAATGGGCACGGCCCCGAGGCTGCTAGAGCTCCAGGAGCGTTTGGACAGCACTGCCAGGGATGCCCAGGGTGGGGTTGTTGGGGGGTCTGTGCAGGGCCAGGGGCTGGGCTGGGTGATCCTGTGGGTCCCTCCCAGCCCAGGGCGTTCTGTGATCCTATGAAAATGCCTCCCCTCCTGAATTTGTCTCCCCTGCACCCAGCACTGCCTGCTCAGAAAAGTGTTCCCCATACACTGCACATCAGGAGAATGCTCTTTGTCCTATTTTTCTATTATTCTTTATCAGTTTTTCATTATCCTTCAAGGAAAAAGAACCATCTTGTAGAGAAGCCCCACACTGATCACTGTTAGTGACCCTGTGAACAGGATGATTAATTCTTTGTTATGTGCTCCGCTGTGTGGAGGGATCCATCCTGGTCTATAATGAAGATGGTACTGAACAGAAAGTAAAATACACTCCCATAACAGCCACAACAATGAGTCCATTTACCAAAGAAACAGCACACTGGTGTTTTCCAACAACAAAAACCTCTCCCCCCAAAAAATCTTTGGGCCAATAACGAGGCATTTGTCATTTCATGCAGAGTCAAAGCTGTCAGTTTTCCCTTCACATTGATTTCTCTAAAATATCACCTGCAGCTCTTGCCTTCAGAGGAGGAGAAGGGGCATTGATAGAGCAGAGGAGCCAGGAGCACTCACACAGCTGGGCTAGCCAGGGGATCAGGGCAGGAGTCACTCCTTGGCAGAAAATTAAAAGAGCAGAGAAAAGGAAGGGAATTGGGATCCCCCTGCTCCTTTGGACAGCAGCAGCATCAATCCAGACCCAAACACACAAAATTCTGCAGTTTCCTTAATGGCACAGTGCTGTAAATTTCAGGATCAAAGACATGAATCCATCAGCCACTTGTGCCAGGCCAGGAATAAATTCAGCCCCTGAGAAAACATTATTCAGCTGGCCAGGTACACTGAGTGCTGTACTGAGCCACAGCCTCCAAAAACGGCACGTCCAGGAGCAGCACACCAAACCAAAGTGAATTCATGCTCTTTTTTATTTTTTTTTCTGCACTGCTCAATCTGTTCCCTTTTACAAAGTGCAATTCCCAGCATGGAATATTTTCCTGCATTCTGGGACTTCATGATGCATCTCTTCCTCACCCCACAGCCCATATCAACTCCATTTCCTTAAAATACGCTTTTCCCTCAGCCAGGGCCCCTAGAGAGGTGCTGCTAAGGAAGAGACTGTGCTACCTATTCATTTCACTCCTTTTGTCCCAAAACAAAGACACAACCCCAACAGTAGGGCAGAGTCTGGAGCAAACACCAAAAAAATGGATCTATTTATTTCAGCCCTGTGTATGGGTGTGAAAAATACTGGGGCTTTGTCAAGCCTTTACCTGCTGCTGCTCTCCCCCAAGGAGCTGCATCCCTGAGAAACGTGGGCCATGCCTTTGTGTTACACTGCCCAAGGACACCAAATTTCTGATCTACATCAGCAGAACTCCCTTCATTCATGACCTTGGGGCAGGTATTGCCCTGAAAACAAAATTTTATCAGCAGAGAAACTGCTGATACAGAGCGAGAACTTGGGGTGGCTCCAGATTTCCACCAGCAGAGTGCTCTGTCTGACACAAGGTCTGGTAGCAAGCCCATGGTTTTGGCCCTTATCTCTGCTTTCTCCTCTTTATTTCATACTTCTTTACTCAACCTGTCCATCCCTTAAAGCTCCCCCCAGCTTTGCAGTCAGTGAATCACCAATTCCAGGCACCTGCAGGTAGATTTTTCTCTTCCCATGCTGAAACCACTCTGGTTCCTGCTCTCAGCCACCCTGGCAGCAATCCCAAACCCCTGCCCTGAGCTGGGATGCCCCGGATCCCACTGCAGAGGTGAGGCTGCAGTCTGGCTCCGGGAATGCAAACCTGGTGTAAAATGCAGCCTGGTGAGGCAGGGAGGAACTGAGATTGGCACAGATGTGAATGGGCTCACATGCAGCCAGGCAGAGAAGACCCAGCCCTGAGGAAGGGATTATGTCCCTGCTGGGGTTTATCTCCACTCCCCCACAGCCCACAGAGCTCCTCCTTGAGTGATTGCTTAGAGCTTATGCTGGGAAGAATTTAGACTCCTGTTGGTTGCATTGCATATTAATAATTTAAATAGATAGGACAGTATATCAGATATATTTTAAAATCTTGCCATATTTTTTACGGTATTTTAAAATTGATGCCCTCTGGCTTACATGCAAGGACTCTGAAATAGAGCTAATACCTACAATACTTTGCCATTACATCCATTTTTAATTATCAAGAACACCAGGCAAAGTTTACGATATATTTAACAGAGTTTTATGCTTTGTCACAAGTACCTAAATTATTGATGTGCCACACATTTTATTAAGCATAGCATTTCATGAGAACAATAGTTCAGGGATATAACTCTGCTCGAGTTAAATTGTTGAGGCAGAGGGAGGAGCCTCCAGAAACAATTCCGGAAAAGGGAGGGAGGGAGGAGGGGGAGAGCAAGATCAGTTCTGCACTTCTCTTGGTGTTTTGGGCAGAGAAGACCAAAATATCCCAGCTCCATTTCTGTGGGAAGGAAGGGAGATGGGAAAGCAGGCATCATCCTGTTTTTTACCTTGCTACTGAAGAGATGCCTCCAAAAGGGCTGTCAGTGCTTCCTCTGATTGAGGGAGAGATTTCCCAACTTTTGGAGTTCTGTGACTGCACCTGGAGCAGGCAGAGCTCCACACTCTGGCAGCTGACACATCCCCTCCCACCCTTTGCCCCCCCAGCCCTCCAGCAGGACTGATCACTGCTACACCAAATTTATCCAGGGGAAGCCTCAGGTGATGCACAGAGCCAGGAACAGCAGCAGAATCAGTGGGAGTACCCTGGAAGGAACCACACAGAGAGCTAGACCAGCTCTCAGCTCCTTCCTCCCTCAGTTCTGTACCTGCACAGGATCTTCTGGCCACACACCACCTGAAGGGCACGGACAGGAAGGACATGAGGAAGGAGAAAAACCAAAGCCAGGCAGAGTCAGTGAGGCTCAAACCCAGCTGGACAGCCCTGTCTCAGTGACTCAGGGTCCCTTTGGCACAGTGTCCCTGACAAAAGCCACAAGAGGCCCCAGGGTTACTCTTCCACGCTGGCTTTTCCCCGTTGTTTTTTATTGCTGAATAGACTGGCTCTGCTGGCCACAGTTATTTTTCCTCCACAACTAAAGTCTGACGAAGCTGCCCTGGGGAGTGATTTTGGAAGCAGCTGCAATGTTTATTATCAGAGTGGGCAGGTTTTTATTCCTTTAACAGCCATCTATCACGCCCCATTTGATTAGTAGCTATTTCTCATTGTTTATCCTCAGAAGGGTTGGAAACTTTTCTGTCCTGGAATGGGAGAAAAGATGGCAGTTCCAGCTCTGGATATCAGGGACCACAACAGCTCCATCCTGCACCAGGACTGCTGCAGTCAGTGGTTTGCACCAACACTGGGGAAGTCTTTTCATTCCCTCCCAGTCAGGGTTGGGTTGATTTACATAGATTTACATAGAAGTGTTTCAAATCAGCAAAAATCACTGGTCTCAGTCCCATTTCTGTTT
Source organism: Hippolais icterina (assembly GCA_013400075.1). Classification (NCBI taxonomy): domain Eukaryota; kingdom Metazoa; phylum Chordata; class Aves; order Passeriformes; family Sylviidae; genus Hippolais; species Hippolais icterina. The sequence continues at coordinate 35,874 of VWYN01011288.1, read as the reverse complement.
GTATTTTCGAGTGGCTGCTGAGCAGGAAGTTTTATTCTTATCAGTGGGAAACCATTAAATCATGAACTGCAATTAAATTTAGCCTTTACTTTCAATTCACTACCTCATCTGTATGCATTTAGGCAAACACAGATACCTGCATTCATTCACAGTCTGGTTTTTCCAATTTTTTGCCATGTTAAACAATGTTAAGTGATCCCTTTACTATTTACTAAATGATAGTTTATTTTCCACTTGTGTAAAACTCTACTTGGACAACTGGAACTGAATAAGAACGCACAAATCAGCATTTCAAACAGCTTTCTATCAATTACAAGTTCTTCATGAGTGCTAGGGAACAAAAAATATTTTTATTAAAACATGCTTTGCATTTCAATCTGATTTACAACACAAAAGAAGACCTACATGTGATCAATAAAATTGAATTGTTTGTTTCCAATAACTGTGGCCAAAACCTTGGAGATTATTAGAGCTAATTGAATGAAAATCAGGAGCAAGAAGATAATATCTGAGGCAGAAAGAAAATCACTTTCCTGAATTGCTTTTGGGTTTTATTCTCACCAAGTTTGAATTAATTAATTTTTGAGCTTTATTACTGGATGAAACTGCTTTAAATAAAGTCTTTTTTCTGCAATTCCTGCAAACACCAGCTTTTAAAGTGGGGGCAGCCCTTCAGCAAGGTCAATGCAAGTGTTTAGACAGGTTTCATCCATCCTTTCAGTGGGTTGAAGAATCAGAAAACTTCAGCAGTAAATGTCTTGCTTTAGCATTTTCATTTATTGTTAAGTCTTTTAAATACACTAAATTAAGATCTTAATATAGATGGTGAGAATTTCACACTCAATTTTCTAGTTTAAAATATTTGATTACTTTCAAGTCGTCCATTTTTATCGGCCACACCTCCAATAAAGAATTCTTTGCAGACAGAACATAAATCAGCTCCCAGGACAAGACAATGAACACCCACGGGTGGGCACAGGGAGTGCTCATCCACCACATCAGCCAGGGCAGCCACACCTCAGCCAAAAGGGGCCACACGGGCAAACGCTCCTGGAAATTTAACATGTGAGAACTAAAGATTCAACACTGCCCTGATCTCTTTGGTTCTTCTGCATCCCACAGGATGAGAGGGTTGTGGCTGTCCCATGCCTGGCAGTGTCCAAGACCAGGCTGGATGGGTCTTGGAGCACCCTGGGATAGTGGAAGGTGTCCCTGCCCATGGCAGGGGGTGGAACCAGATGAGTTTTAAATTTCTTTTCCACCCAAACCATTCTGATTCCATCGAGCTGGATGGATACTGAGGACCCCTTACCTCTCATCCAGCAGCCAATTTGGATGATGATCCAGCTTTTTGCACTTTAAAGGTGACAAAAACTCTCATCTCTTTCCAGGCTGTGGGTGGAGGTTGGAGAAACTTCAGTGTGTTGTTACTTCAAGCAAAAGTGTTGAATTTGGATTGCCTTTTTACCATATCACCGTGATCTACCAGAAAAAATAATTTTCACCCTCATAAAAGTATTTGAACAACTACAAAAGGTAGGAAACAAGTTCCATTGAAGGCAGAGCCTTCCTTCCTTCTGTGTTCAGAAGTCACTGAAAGTCTGTACAGAGCACTGGAGATGTGAAGGGTGACTTCAGGAATCAATGCTGATATTGGCTCCAAAGAGGAAATGGAGCCGACAGGGCAGCAAATTGATTTGGACATGAGTAATTACAGAAGTTATTAGTGTCCTTGTCTGTAGCACCAGCTAAAGCAGAGATGACAGGGAGCTCAGGAGGAGCCTGCCAGCAGGACAGCCAGAGCATGCACATCCTGGCACCCCTTGACTGCCAAAGCACCTTCCAACTGAAATTCTGTGATGATCCTGTTTGTGCACATCCCTCCCTTCAGGTGAACCCAGTACCTGAGTTGTGTGGAGCAGCAACTCCTTGCAAAGGGAAAACGGGATATGTTGGGAAAAGCTTGAAGGATGTGAGATGCAGAATGGAGGGGACAGACTTTGAGAGTCACAGCATGAGCAGGGAGATGGAGACAATATGTTCAAAATGCACAGGAGCAGGGGAGCAGCCTCCCAGCCAGGCCTTGCTCTTTTTGTATGATTGTATTTACAGAAAGCCCCCACACCCCAAAACCCCACTATTCTGCAGTTTGGGCAGCCCCTGTGGGGCTAATGACACACAGCTTGGGAACCAGGGTTGCCCAGACATAGAAATTAATTGGTGATGAGTTTAGTGTCCCCTTCCCACGTTTATCCAGCCCCTGTGCCAGCAGGAGGAATCCTTTGGGCTTTGTGCCCGAAGCTCCACCAGCACAGCCTGCACGTTGTGCTCTCACCAGAGCTCAGTAGTGCTGAGTCCCTCCTGCAGAGGAGGTTCCCCTGAATTTGGGGACACTGAGGTGCTGCTGAGGTGGCCACATTCCAAACACATCACTGACAGCACAGAGCATCCACCCCAGCTCCACCCCAAAGGAATATTCTGTGGTGCAGGGAGAATGAGATCACCCAAATGCATCCATGCAGACAGAAGAGAAACAACAGAAAAACAACTCAAAACACAGGGTATATCTTCAAAACATTGGCCAGGAGGCATTTGGTGGGAAATGTAGGCCAGCTCCCACATGAGGGGCATGCATTTTTCATGACCATCCCCATCCTTGATATTTCTAACTTTCAAACATAAGTAAAGAGGGGTTTCCCCTCCCCTCCTCCCATCAGCTGCAGCTTGGCCCTGCTGTTGACAGGAGCAGCTCACGGTGGGTGGAGAAGGAAAGGAGTCACCAAGGAGTCCCTCACTCTCTTAAAAGCCCAGCTTGATCCTAGGGAAAAAAAAGCAGGAAGAATCTGAGTCCTCCTTGAAGTGGAAAAACAGAAATAATACACTGCATGAAGTAATAAAACACTGTTTAGAAATGAGCAAGTGAGCAACAAGAGGAGCAATTTATCTTAAAAGACACTTTCTTATTTGAATCCATCAAAAAGGAAACTCACCTCCTGGCCCAGCCTCAGAGCCCAGCTGTCTTGGGCAGACAGTGCAGGAAACATCAATGAGCGGGCATTTCTGGCTGCTTGCGTTTCATCTCTATATTCACCACCCCGTTCTGTGCAGATGAGAAGGCAGATGCAGGAAACCTCAGGATCAAGAGATGCAAAAAGGAACCCCCAGTACTGGTGGAAAACAGCCAAGTTTGTTTTGTTATGAGGATTACACCAGAGGAGGAAGGCGACTAGCAACAGCCTGCGAGCTAATCAGGGGAAGAGTCACATCAGGCACGTCCTACCTGTGCTCGCTGTGTTTCACAGCTCTGACACCTCTCAGAGGTGCTGGTTCACACTCCTGTCACTTGCTCAGTCCCGGAGAGCATGGCTGGGACTGCTGCAGGCCCCTCCTGCTGCTGGAAGCCAGCGATGCCCATTGCCAGCAGCAGCTGCTGGAAGCCAGCAATGCCCATTGTCAGGCACCACTGGCTGGTGTTGCTGGCTGCCAGCTCCGGGTCTCCTCCTTCCCAAAGCCAGGTGAGAGGCTGAGGAAAGAGTAAGGAAAGTACTCCCTGAGGGGCTTTCACGAGGCAGTTCACTCAGGTTCCCACCTTCAAAGCAAAGAGCAGCTCATAAAAAGCACATGAGCACACAGGGTTTCTTCTCCCCTCTGAAGACTGAATAATGGATGGTGAAGCACTTTCTGTTTTCTGAACTTGTCCATATCCACTGCCTTCAGAGCAAGGGCAGCATCCCCAGGTGTCCCACACCAGTAGCACAAGTTGAGACCCCCCAGCAGAGGATGAGCTTCCCCTGAGCTCCCAGCACAGAAACACCCAGACCCTGCTCTGTGCCACAGCACAAGCCCCACTGAGGAAACTCTCACTGATACCGAGTCTGTCCCACACAAGTTGCACCAAACCATGATTTGTGGGCTCTTCTGGACCAAAGGATTCATCCTGGGGATGTGCAGTTATGAGTCCCCCTGCAACTGAGGGCAATCTGAGTGCAAAAGAAAACATTTCTTTAGGAAGCACTGATCTTTCTGAAGTTTGCAGGATAACTTATCCTCATTTCTGGGCAGGACAGGGAGATGTCTCTGTCTGAGTGCCAAATAAAGGCTGTGATCACTGCCCTCTGCAGAGACACCTCCCATTTACAAACCTGATTTTAACTGCATTTGAATTCCAGTACAGCAGCCCCCAGGCACCTGAACACGAGGTTCTCCATGTAGCATAATTTCAGCATTCCTTCCCAAAGCTCTAACTCCCAGATCTATTTCCCCACTCCCACACACACCCCTGATGATGAGCACGAGCAGCACATAACTCTTTTGGCACAAACAGGTATTTAAGTTTGCCTCCTCCACCTGGGCCATGTTTAAACACCCTGCACAGGCCCCAGAGAGCTGCAGGAGTGTTCTGTTCTCTCCTCCTGGCCCCATTCATGAGCAATGGGAATCACAGTGTAAGGCAGCTCTCCTGGGGCCTCTTAAGCACATAGGGGAAGAAATTTCCCTCACATCAGCTTGGTACCAAAGGCCAAGGGTGCTGCCATGCCTGGCTGCCAGCTGGGGGTTAAAGCCTCAAATTTGATGCTGAAGATCCTTTTGTGTGAAGATCTGGGCAAACACTAAGTTCTGACTTCATCACAATGCATGGCTGGGGACAGCCCAGGCACAACTTATCCCAGTCCCCTCCAACTTCCCAGGGCAGGCACAGCTCCCCCCTCCCTCAGGGCTGGACACCAGCAAAAGCTGTCAGGCAGCTGGGATTGCTGCTCCTTTGCAGGTGTTTTTCTTTTGTAAACCACAAAAACCAAGTGAGTGACAAGGAGTAGGTGATAGAGAAAAGCTTAAATCAGTAATGCCAACAAATGCTTCATATCAGCCAATATGCTGAGTGACAGCAGCCCTTTCACAGATCCTGATGTCTTAATTGCAGCTGCTCTGTGCCAGCAGCATTCAAACTTCCTCTCAGCCATGCCCACGAGCCAGCATTGAAGCACCAAAGGAAATTTGCTGTGAAAAATCTACAAGAAACCACGCCAGGGTCACGACAGACACAGGAATTGCAGCCGTGGAAGACACAGAGCCAGGATTCCAAGTCCCTGAGCACCCTGCTCAGCGAAGCCTGCACCAGGCTACAGGGCATTATACAGGAAAAGATGACTCTTATTTGCTGTATAAACAGACTGCAGTTGTGTTCATTACCCGGGCTTGCATCTCTGTTCAGCCGTGGCACATTAAATGCAAATAAAAGAGAAGGAGTTAAGCAGCATTCAGGCACACATTGTGGGAAGCTGAGGGGCTCGCTGAGGCATTTCCCAGGAAGGGAGCCAGAGCTCCCTGACAGCCCTGCGTGCAAATTGCTAACTGCTTCTGCAAGGCTCGCAGGGCTTTTCCTCCTTCCCCTTTGTTCTTGGAGCTGTGAACAAAAGGCATGTGAATAACTACTTCCCACATTAGCAAACGCCACAGAGCCAGTGCTGTCCACTGTTGTTTATGTTTTCTTATTTACAGCTGAAAAATTAAACAAGAATATTAGTTATTAGCAGTAGCCCTTTACAACATGCTGAACAAAGCTATTTTACAACATTTCCAACAACAGAGGAACACGAGATTTTATGAACCAGCTACCTGAAAGGCAGCAAAGTAATGCCCAGAGATGGGAGCTGTGGTGCAGCAGACCTGGAGGAAGAGGGTCTGAGATATGGATGAATCTCTGCCACAAGGGCAAAAAAATTTATAAAGTGGTGGTGGGGCATCCATAGCGAGTGACTGTGAACCCAGTGGTCCTCAGCACCTCCAACAGCAAGGCAAACATATGTCTGAGGCACCTGCAGCCTTAGCTGCTTTCCATCCCAGGTCTTATGAAGGCTGGGGATTATTTTGGGCTGATAAAGATGGAGGTAGAAGCTGGACACTAAGGCTGTTCCTAATGTGACAGCTACAGAGTGTTGTTACTTGTTCAGGAGGACATCCTGCATTAATGGCTCCAAACTGCCAGAGAGGGGGTTAGACTGGATATTGGGAAGAAATTGATCCCTGTGAGGGTGGGAGGCCCTGGCACAGGATGCCCAGAGCAGCTGTGGCTGCCCCAGGATCCCTGGAAGTGTCCAAGGCCAGAGTGTCCAGCAGGACTTGCAAACAGAACAGACTTTCAAGTCCTTCTGCATCTTTCCTCCACAGCCTCTGCTCGTTCTATCCTGCAGTTATTTTTAATTATAGTTCAGTCCAAAAATAATTTCCGAGACACTTCTCTGCTGCCCACTGCCACCATTCCCCAGCCTGTGTCTTGCTGGGGAGCAGCAGCAGCAGCTGGTCCTGGAGCAGACCTGCCTGGCTCTCTGCAGGGTCACACACCCACCCCCATGCTGGCTGGGATCCTTTTAAACACACAATTATTCAAAGGAAACTTTGGCTTTGCAGCAAACCTTGCTGAGGCACAGAGGCACAGCAAGAGGATCCAGCAGCAGAGGCAAAGGGTGCACAGTATTCCTCATTATTTCATTTGTGGTTCAAGGTTCTGGATGTTTGTCAGAAGCCTTTTCCCCTGCCCTCTTCTCCTGCCAGCTCTTTGATCAGCAGCCCAGGCCCCCTGGTGCTGATGCAGAGCTGACCCGAGCTGGGATGCCCAAGGCCAGCAGGGCTGGAGCAGCGTGGTGGCTCAAAGCCACCCTGGCAGATGGCACCACCCCACAGCCCCGAGGAGAGCCCACCACACCCCATGCAGCAGGAAAGGAAAACATCCCACGGTTTGCTAGCAGGGCACCCAGCCCAGGAACAAACCTGCCCTGCCACGGGCACAGGGACAGCGTGGCCACGGCTCCCAATTGCCTCTTGAGGGCTCTGCCTGAGACCAAGGAGAGAATTCAGATTAAAATTTTAAATATCCAGATTTTTAGAGTCAGGAGCACCTCCACTATTAGATTTAGGCTTCTCAGCTCTGAGGAAATAAGAATACTGTGGTGCTCCACAATTTTTTTATTTTTAATATTTATTTCCCAGATTATTATGGAATCAGGAAGATTTGCTTTCAAATGCTAATTTTTTTTTCCTTTATTTTTCTGAAAGCACAATCCTCTGAGCTGGCTGGCTCCGACTGTTTGAAGGCTTTGTTTTAAAATTAAACTTCCCTTCATAGAAATTTCAATAGCTACAATATTTCCATGGCTTAGGTGAGCCAAGAGCAAAGACGACCTCAAAGACCTGTAGCAACCCAGCTAAGCTGAGCTTTGCTTTGTGCACCCAAAGAGGCAAGAAATAGCCTGGAACTAAACTCAGGGAATGGAAAGCAGGATGGTTGTGTCTGGCAGTGCTAAAAAATGCAAAGGCACCAGGAGGGCACCTCCTGCATAACTCATTTGCCTTTGAGCAGCAGCTCAGGAGGAGCTGGGACCAGAAGTGAAGCCAGCTCACTGAAGCAGCCAAAAAAAAGCAGGTTGGACAAAAAAAAAAAGGAAGTGTTTGAGTAGACCCAAGTATTCCAATATATTTTCCTATCTTACCCAGTAACAAAAGATAATTTGGAAGAGTGACCAAGGTCCTTTCTACATGGCAGCTCTCCCAGCAGTCAATTCACACATCCAGCAATATTCTCAGGTTTAATTTTTCCCTCAGGCTGTTTAACTCCTTGGAGGAGCACCTGTAGGTTCTATGATAACATCTGCTCTACCCAAAGGAAGATGGTGGAAAACTAAAATTGACCAATTGGCCAACTGCTCTAGAGGGTGGATGGTCCATAGGTGGAGCTGAGTCCCAGCTGTGGGGAGCTGGGCTCAGCTTTACTACAGGCTCTGTGTGTGTGTGTGCAACCTTCACCAAATCATTCTGTTTTTCTTTATCCCATCCACTGTCTGTAACGGGTGTGTCTTGGGTTGCAATGCAAGGTGTAACCAGCAGTGTGCATTCTATTGCCATCTGTTAAAACCAGCTGGGGCAGTGTTTCTTTATCTCTCCCACCACCCACCCTCCCTCCAGGGGATATCTGCTGTCCATGGGCCATCCAGGCTCACTGCAGGGCTGATACAATTCCATCATCCCATGGGGAGATGCTCCACCCAGGGGGAGGAGCCCAGCATTCCTGCCTGGATAAACCCTGAGGTTCAGAGCCCCAGCCCAGCCTGTGGGCACTGCATTCCCAGAGGAACACCGGACCCATCTCACCCCCACTGGACCTTCAGAGGAAAACTGCCCCCTCCTACAGGATCATTGCTCCAACAGAGCCACATCTGTCACTGCAGGAGGGCTTGACTGGACTGCCCCAACACCCTGACCAACAGAGTGTCAGGTTGTGTTCTGACTCTGTCAGTGGTTTTTGTTTGTTTGTTTTTGTGTATTACTACATTTTTATTTTTGATATTTCTATTCCTATTCCCAAATCTTTGCCTGAAAGCCCCTTAATTTCAAAATTACAATAATTTAGAAGGAGAAGGTTTACATTCTCTATTCCAAGGTCTCAGCTTTCCCTGGCAGACACCTGTCTTTCCAAACCAAGACAGGCAGGTAATCACATTTACCTACCATGGTTTTTGTGAGCTTGAAGATACAAAAGCAGTGAGGAAATCATGTTCAGGCATTCAGAGATACCTTAGAGGCACAGATCCCACTAAACAGTTTTTAAAAAGGTGTGCTGAAACCTCTCATCAGCAAAAAGGCTGGGCTCAGCAATGACCAACCCCAACTCCCAGACAAACACACAGGGACACTTCTTTGTGTTTCAAAAATGCTGAGAGCATCTGTCAGTGGGCTTCCAAAAAAGCCCAGAGTGTTTGGAGTCGTTTTAGTGTTGCTTACTCAAAGACACCCAAACAACTTAAAGAAGCTCTACAAGGCACATAAGCCACATTTCTGCCCTTTTCTTTCTACTCTTCACAAAATAAACTCAAAAAGCCTCATCTCTGCTTGCCCTTGGAACAGTCCCTCCAGATATTTTACTCTCCAGTAAAGTGCAGCAAGTCCTTTTTTTTCCACTGGGTTTGCAGTCAGTGGACACCCTGAATAAACAAGCACCACTTCATTTATGTTTTTAACACTGGCCAGTAACTCCAAGGAGCTGGGTGGTGCTGCAGGGAAATCCCACAGAACATCTATTTTTACTCCAGGGACTGATGGAGCCTTTTCCTCTCAAGGCCCCCCTACAACCATCTCACAGAGAAGGCTGCAGCATGAACCTGGCCCAGCAGCAGTGTCACTACATTGCTGATCTCTGGCCCCATTTCCAGTAGGATGAGCACCAGAGAGGGATTTGGGGGGTTCCCATACCTTGTGCATCCCCCCCTGCTGCCAGGCAGAGGAAGGGGAAGGCATTTATAGCTGTGCATGTCCCAGAGATAATAAATAAGCAAATGCAGATCCTAGCACTGACAACTTGGCAGCTTACACCAGCACAATGCCTAGCATGGGAGAGAAATAATTTATATTTAAAAGAAATAAGTTGTCTGCTGCTGTCGGTTCAATAGAAATCCATTGTACAGAACCCATAATTACAAGTATGGGGTCATCATAAGTCAATTTATTTCCTTTTTTCCTCCTTCCCAGTGGAGCTCTAAGGGAGGGCATTTTTCTCTAAAGAACCCAGTGCATTTCAGTGACACTTGCCCCATTACATGAAATAAAGCACACCCCCTCACTTTCTACAGCCCTGTATGGAGCCCAAAGCCTGCACTACAGTCAATTCACAGATCAGGAATAACTCCTAATGGAGACAGCATGACAAAATTCACTTAATATTCTCCTTGGATTCTAAATAATAATATTGTCAACTAAATGAAAAGCAAGCATTCATTTGTATGTAAAAACAGTTGGTTATATCAGGCCTATTTATGTCTGCTCTGCCTTCCAGCTACAAAGATTTATGACTGAACACCCAAGGGACCTTTATATATCTATCCAAATTCATGCATTTTTTTCATTAACCTGTGTACTGGCATCTTGTACAACTTGGCATTAAACAATAATACAATATTTTTTTTCCTTTATATTTAGGCACAGGAAGAAAAAGTTCCTGCCAATAAGAGCAATAATGAATTAACTCTCAGGGCTGGTTTGTCACACATAAATGCAGGTATGTATTTAAATGTACACAGATATGGTGAGTAAAAGTACACAGACATTATGGACACAGGTGTCTGTACACACACACACAGGGGGGTTCTGCTCCTCCCTCTGGCTGCTCTTTTCCATCTCCCATTTCAATTCTACCCCAGCCTTCCCACCTTCTTGCAATGCCAGACTTGTTCTTTCAGTATCTCCCTGGTGACAGGACAGAAACAGCTGCAATAAATTACTCAGTGTGCTGCTTTTTTTTCCCATTAAATACATTTTTAAAAGTGAAAGTTTGAAAGACAGGAGTGTGTTTGTATAGAGGCAGAACAACCACCTTTATAACCCCTGGAAAATTACTGCTGGATGAAGGAGGTGAAAATCAGGAGGATATGGAACAAAACCCAGCTGCTGTTCTGACTAAAGATACCAAAGTTTCTTAGCTTGACCATTTGGGGTTTTTTTCCCGATTTTTTTTTTTTTTTTTTTTTTTTTTTTTTTTTTTTTTTTTTTTTTTTTTTTTTCAGATTAATTTTCTNNNNTTTTTTTTTTTTTTTTTTTTTTTTTTTTTTTTTTTTTTTTTTTTTTTTTTTTTCAGGCTGACTATAACATTTCCTTTGTTTAAGTTTTCAGCCCACCAAAAAGAAACTTCACCTCTCACATCCCTGGCAGCTGCCTGAGCCCTGAGGACAAGAACTGCCCCAATCTTTTTTTTGTATTTTGGTGATGGGAAGGGCAAGACTCAGGTGCAGGAGGGGCTGAGCTGGCTGCTGGAGCCATCAAGAATCTCTGCAAGGGATTAGGATGGGGACAGAGTTCATCCTCTGCTCTCAACCCCACCAAGTCACTGCAATTCCACCTCTAGGAAATGCCACTCTTCTGGCAAAGCTGCTTTCTGAGGCACCAGCAGGGCAACCAGGATCCCCAGAGCAGCAAATGCCTCCTGCAGCCCCAGGACTTCCCTGCTTCATCCTAAATCTGCCCACCACAGCCAGCCACTGCCACTTGCCCCATCCCTGCTCCTTGCTGGCACCTCTCAGACACAGCTGAGGTGCTCCATATGGGATTTTTTGTGATGGAAACTGAGCAGTCTGCCTTCCCTTGCAGGAGGCTGGAAGAACAGTCAACATTTTGAAGGCACTGAGGAACAGGAATCCAGGAGACGTCTGTAATTCAGATCCTCCAGTATATTGAATTCTGGTAAAGTTCAACTTTTCTACTTAAAAAAAAACCAAAAAAAAACTAAACAACAACAACGAAAAACCCTATATCCTCCTCAAGAGAGCCTAATTCTTCTTTCCTTTCCACTAAGAAGTGCTAATGTTTGTTCTTTAAAGCTTGGCAGGCAGGAGAGGTTGAGCTTTTTCTGGAACAGCAGAGCATCCAAGGAACATTTGTATCCCAGCCATCCTCGGAGCTGGACTTCCACCCACCACAAACGCCCTGAGAGGCTGCTGAGGCAGCATCACCCACTCAGTGCCACCCAAACCAGCCCCTCCCCTTCCCAGCAGCAGCCAGGAGGCACGACACCTTCCTGAGGCACCTGGCACTGAGGTGACAGGCTTCTTCCCTATGGGAATTCTTTCCTATGCCTCTGAGGGTGACCAGCACCTCACAGAAAATGGCTTAAATAATTAGTGAGATGGCTCTTCAAGTGTGTTTTGTAAAAGCAAAAGGTTTAATAAATGAAAAATAATAACTTACAGAAATAAAAGAAAAGCCAAACACAGGTGTCTGAGAAGGTTCTGGCACCTTGCTAAGACACCCTAAAAAGCCCTTTGAGTTCCTTTGTGCTGCTTTTTTAGTACTTGATGGTTCAGGTGGGCTCTTTGGCCCTTGGCCCAATGAAATCAGCACCAGGCTCTGACTCACACTTTCCAAACCCAATCAATGCCTCTGTGCTGGCACTGAGCCAATCACTGTCAGGACAGCAAAGAACTTTCTGGGTTCTTTACCTTATAAGAAGTACAAGGGGTGAGTCCCAAACCTTTCCCTGTATGGAAACACTCAGGTGTGGGGTGCATTACTACACTTCCCCACCCTCTGCCTCCTCCAAGGCATAACTGAGCCCCTTCAGTAAGCAGCAGAACAAATACAGGAGCTGGATGGAAAAGCCCTAGAATAAATCTTTGGGGTTTTATACTGTATTTTTGATGTTTAATAACACAGGCTGAGGCAGAGCAATCCATCTCAAGACCAGCCTTGCCAGGTGTAGCTGTGGCTACATCGTACTTGCTCTCAGGCCTGAAAATTTCAGAGTATCTTCATTTTTTTCTAAAAGTGGCTCTTTAGGTACAATTTTCAGCTGAGCTTCATCCCATGCTCCTGCCCCATGGGTGCAGCCTATCTCCAGCCTGCTAGCTGCAAGGGAGTAAAGATGGGAACCTGCATCTGGAATTTAGGGCACAGCAGGGTCAGACAATTAGGATGGGTCAGACAATTAGGATGGGTCAGACAATTAGGATGGGTCAGACAGCTCAGTTGTCCAGGAAAAAATCTTCCTGCCCCCACAGAGTTTCCTAGGACTCTTGCTACAGGATTCAGGCCCTGACCTGCCATCTGTGCCTTTGAGAAATGTTCCTAGGGCCCACATCAGGGGCTCAGTGTGTTGGATATTTTGATGGATCCAAGCAGCTCCCACTGTCCCAGGGAGGCTGTCCCAGGTTAAAGAGCAGCACGGAGGAACCTCACTTTTATTCTGCTGTCAGCCCAACCCTCCTCTTCCTGTGGGGAAGGTTTTGGTCCAGACCTCGTCCAATAAACACCTCAGCAATCAGCAGAACATGGCACTGCTTTTTGAGAGGTGCCTGTGTGTCCTCTGATAATGAAGCTATTGTCCAGAAGGTCTGGGAACCCATTTCAGTCCTGAAAATTATTTATTACTTCTTTCCTTGATAGAATTCCCTGCTCTGCAGGCTGTCATGGCTCTATACCTCATCCATCATGGAATATGTATTTTGTACACTGACTCTCAGAGACAAAATTTGGACCTCCAGGGGAAACTTCATCCTCAAATTTAGATATTCATTACACAGCAAACCTGCACCTATGCTGTGCTGAGCTAGGCTGACTCACAGATTTCCTGCTGTGTGAGGAGAACCCCTACTTTGTCCCTAGGACAGCTGTGAAAAAGCCAACACTGGAGTGCCTCCATCAGCCAGCACAGGGTGTCAGTGTGTGCAGCAGCCGAGGATGACAACATTCCACCCCTGGAGGGAGCTGGGCTGCCCATCCCAGGATGGCTCCTGGCTTGATGGATCCTTCTTTCCCCAAGGAGAAGACAGGGCTGCAGCTGAGGAGCCTCTGCTTTTGTCCCTGACTCTGGTCCTGAGACCACAGGCAAAAAAAACCCCATAACCTCCCTGTTCCCTGCACTTTGTCCAGTCACTCACTGGGATCCCAAGCCATCAGGATGAGAGGTGTCCCCTTTCCCTGCAGGCAGCCTGACACCAGGGACACATGTCATTGTCACCCCGGGGCAGGCTTTGCTGAGCTTTGCTGTGACAGCAGCCACTCCTGGAGGACACACCAAGTGCTGAGCACAGGGAGTGCTCACTCCCAGGGCATCCCACGGGTGGAGAATGCAGTCAGCAGCCAGTGCAGCACTGCTCAGCAGGCTTTTCCCTCAGAAACAGAGCCAAGGGCAGCACCTTTCCTGCTGCCTGGGAGAGGCCAGTCCTGTCCCTCAGGGGCTCTCATCAGTGGGGAAGGGAAGGACCCAGCACAGGAGGCACACAGAGAAGTGTCCTCACCCAACTAAACACAGGGTTAATGCTCCACAAGTCACATCTGCAGCCTTCCAGGTCGCTCCTCTGTACAAAACACCTCCGAGGCATGATGACAAATGTGCCATGCTCTTCTCTGTGCAGCTTCCCAGGTACACTGAAAACAGTGGGGTTTGTGGCTAAATGGGTGGGAGAGCTGCAGAACATGGTGTCAGTTTGCTGAGAACCTCCTCCCTGAGTTACACACACAGTTATTCTCTCTACCAAAAAATCAAAGGTGATCCATCAATTACTGTCTTTTTACCCTACCTACTTTTCTATTATTTTGTACTTTTAAAGTGTTATATGTATTAACTAAACAGAATTTACAGCACACACATTGATTTTCCATTAATCTTGCTTTAGCTGAGTCTGAAAAAAGTCAAACTATTTTTTTTTCTGCCACAAGTCAAGCATATGCAATCATTTGCAGAACAACTGAGCTCTTTGTAGCACCCTTGCTGGCCATCAGTGGCTCCCAAACCTATAGCAGAAGAGGTTTTAATATTTGGTATCCAACAAGGCCAAGTTGGATGGGGTGAATGGATCCCTGCTCATGGCAAAGGGGTTGGAACAAGATGATATTTAAAGTCCCTTCTGAAAGAAATGACAAGATTTGTCTTTACAAACCAGCTAGTAGATAAAACTAGCACGGAGAGATAAAAGAAACAATGGGAAGGGTTACACTGATTGATGAATGGAAAAGAAGATATTTGCCTTTACAAACAAACCGTAGGTTTGCTGATAAATGAAACTGGATATTGAAAGATGAAAGGAACAATGGGGAAACCCCATAAATCCCATAAGAATTAAATTGGAGGTGGGGGGGTTATACATTAAAAGGGGAATCTTAGGTCTTAGGCATTCTGGGAAGTCTGTACCTCCCAAGTACCTTAGCCAGTGGGGAAAGAGAGAGGGAAATGCAGTCAGGAAATCAGGTTAAAAAGGAGGCTGCATCCTCCAAAAATTCGAGAGACCCCAGGGGAAATGCTCGATGGGCCCTCCCTTTATAAGAATAAAGAAAAAGGACTCCTCTGTCTCCTTTTTTGGACATAAACCTCTGGTGTTTGTGGATTACTTTTCCTAACACTTCAAACCCAAACCATTCTGATATGTGGCTGATCCACAGAAAGCTCTGGAAATGCACATTACAAACCAGATTTCTCAAATGCAGACACATAAGCACTGCCATCTCTATGCACCCTTTCAAGGGAGAACATTTTGGGTGGGGAGTAAAAGGAGGAATTAAAGGGCAGGGATTACAAGGAGGGCAGTTCTGCAATGCAGAGCCAGGCTGTCACACACACTCAGGGAACATGGGTTCATCCAGCCCCATGGGAAGAGACCATGGCCACCCCTGGGCTGTGGGACAGGCACCCAGAGCCCCACAGAGATGCTCTGCACCTCCCACACCATCACAATAAACCATACCCTCCCCTCACCAACCACTTGGAGGTTTGCAGATAAAAAGCCATTAATGTGGGGTAGTGCATAATTAAACTCATTGTTTGCACACACAAGCAACTCGGCAGATCTGGCACTAGTACCTACACATTTTTAAATGGCCACAGACATGTGTGACAGAGACAACACAAAAACCTGCTGCTCTTGAAGCTTCTCAAAGTTTCCTGCTTCACCTCCAGTGCCATCAGAGAGCCTGGGACACAGCTGTGCCACTGCAGACAGGAGATGCCATGGCTTGGGGACAGTGCAGCACCAGAGGCTGGGGTCAGCCTGAGCACGCTCCCAGTGCCCTCCCAAGCCCTGCCTGTGCCAGGCACAGTGCTGGGCTGGGCTGGGCTAGGGGTTATTCTCTTCACAGCAGCTGCTGTGGGCCTGCTCTGAGTGACACAGGGATGTTTTAGTCCCTGCTGAGCAGGACTTGCACAGACCAGGCCTGTCTGCCCCTCATCCCATCCCAGCAGGGAGGAGGATCAGAGTGCACAAGGAGTTGGAAGGGGATCCCTTGGGACCAAAGGGACATCCCATATCACATGGCATCGTGCTCAGCATGTAAAGCTGGGGAGAAGGAAAGAGGAACCCTTGGAATGATGGTATTTGTCCTGCTGAGTCAATATCCTGCCTGTCAGAGTCATGCTGCCCTGGGTGTGGCTGAGCACCTGCCCGTCCATGGAGAGTGGGTGGGGAATTCATTCCTTGTTGGCTTTGTTTGTGTGCACAGCTTTTGCTTTCCCCATTATGCTGTCTTTATCTCAGCCCATGAGGGTTTTTTTTTTCACTTTTGCCCTCCCAATTCTTCTCTCCCCCATCAGAAAGAAGTAGGACAAGAGCTGAGGGGGAGCTGAGCTTCTGACTGGGGTTTGATCACAACAGTGATTTAATAGTGAATGAGGCTGAAAAAGAATTGCATCATCCACAAAACTCTTCTCCCTTTTTTTTTTTTTTAAATTTACAATTATTCTGCCCATTGGTTTCCCGGTGTTCAATGTGCTGCCCCAGGTGAAGCATTCAACCCTGTAATGGTCCCTCACCAAGTCCCACCTGAGCAAGCCTAGCAGGGAGGGGGCTGAGGGGGCGCCTGAGCTCCCCTGATGTCCCAGCAGTGACATTCCAGCCTGAGGAGATCAGGGAGGCTGCAGGTGCCAACCATCCCTCCCCACACTGACAAGTCCCACAGCAGTGGGTCCAGTGATTATCCTGCCCTGCAGAGAGCTGCAAGCACACCTTCAGAACGGCACAGGTGGATATTAAATGCTCTGTCTTGCACTCCTACTGTTCCACACCATCATTAGGACGAATGGGGGACTGGGAGAAAGTCAGGGAAGGTTGTGTCTTTTCGCTCCCCTGTGTGCTGAAGATTAATTTAGAACACATTAATTACATTTGGATGTGCCTGAAAGCCAGCAGAGCAGTGAGCAAGAGTCCTGGAGGTAATTACTGCAACGAGAAAGTTATTTTGGCTGGGTTTTCTTTGCACAGTGGGGCAAAGCAGGAGATGGGAAAAGGGGCAGAGCACAGAGCATCCCTCCTGGGCAGTGCATCCCCACCGTGGGGTTCAGCAGCTGCAGCACAGGGCCCCCCCAGCCCAGAGCAGTGATCTGCCTCCTGGAGGGCTGGCAGGAGGGAACTGAGGGGATCCAAGGCACTGAGGTTTATGCACGTCCTTCTTGGTGCTCAGATCTCTGTCCAAACACACATCCCTCATACAACTGCTCTGCTTATCCCCTCATCCCTTCCTCTTCTCCTTCAAAGGATTCTGACATCAAGAAATCCTGGTGAAAAGCATTCTCAAAGCCAGAAGAGGCTAAAACTGGGACTAGGTCAAGTCTGTGTCCCCTTTCAAAGCACTTCACCTTTATCCATCTCCCTCATCCCTTCCCGCCTACACCCAGCCCTCAAACACTTGTCTTGGAGCAGAGACATTTGACAGAGAATGGACTAGATTTTTTTATCTGTATCACCCAGGTGTTTTCCCCCACACACCTCCAGCAGTCATCTCACAGGTCTGGTGCATTAAAAAGAAAAATAAAGAGTGTCTGCTCTCACCATATCCAGAGAATCAACAAAACTGGAGTTTTAGACCTGAGGAAATGCCCTTTGCACCACTACAGCCGCTCCAGAAGTGGGGTGGAAATTTGGGATTGAGGTATTTTGTATAAATGTTCCAAAGCGGGGAATGTTTTGGAGGAAACAAAAATTTCCTTCGCCCTATCCACCATGTGAGGAATCTGCTCTTCAGGCAGAAACACTTTGTGCTCAGCTCCTACTTAGTTGCTTCCTGAGCTGCTCCAGTTTTCCCAAAATTCTTTTAAATTTCGTACAAAAGAAAAAGTGCGAACTCCCTCCCCCATTTTTTGACCTACATTCATTTATCAAATTGTGGCTAAAAATAGCACAAACTATGCAGACATGTTTTAAACTTTTTTTTTTTTTTTTTTGCACTTTCCCTCTTTTACCATCTATTTTAAGGCTGCTCTAGCACTTTTCAAAATACAACGAATGAGGGGGATGTGGTGGGTGGAAGGGAACATTGCCATCCCATCAGTGGGGCCACAGATGCTCCTCCAGCTCAGAGACAGAACCCCAGCAAGAATGGGATCAGCAGAACTTCTGCTCATAGCCCCGAGCCTGGTCTGTGGTGAGGGTTGGAAGGGCTCAGGTTTGGTTTAGGAGGTGGCCCTGTCTGAATGTCCTGAGTTCATTCCTCACATGGGACACCATTAAATGTTGCTTTTTATCTTCTTTTCTGCCAGAGTCGGGATGAAATGCTCAGACAGTGTTTCTTGTTCAGACTCAGATGTTTAGTAATTCTTATCTATGCTACAGTCTCACAGACCGTGACTCCTAGCTAACAAAGTAAAGAATGGCTCCTATCTCTTTCTCTACAAGGCCTTTTAAGAGTAAACTCTCCAATTATGAAATGAAACCTGAATTATTTTTACTTTTAACCCGATAACCAACCACCCGTGGCCCGCAATGTGGATTTTTCTATCCAATTACAAATTACCACCTAAACCCATGAAGAAGAAAGTGGAAAAGGACTGACTTATGCCTTAAAACCTCCATCTTGCTTTATATATGTATTACTATATACTAAATCCTTGAACTCTCAGTTTTGCACCCTGCGATATCACACACTTCTATTCAAACTACACACCCACAATCCCAGTGCTGTCACCCAATTTTGGAAGCCCTTTCCAAGGTCTCAGGTCAATGCAGTGTTTGCTTGGGGGTCGCTGCCTGTCAGCACAGGAAGTCTGAAATTCTCAGTGCCCAGGGTTCCAACAGCCCTGCTTCACTCTAGCTTGGGCAGAACCAACCCTCCAGCCCTACCCCAGGGGCACAACAAGCCCGTGGCCACCTCGGAGCTCACTCATGGACACCCTGGGCAGGCAGCAGTGCTCCCTCGCTGTCTTAGAGCACAGAGCTCCTGTGGCCAGTGCTGGGAGGCAGGAATGCCTCAGGTCACAGTGCAAAGCTGCCCTCAGCCCCAAAAACTTGGTAACACCTCCACAACCTGCCCACATCCATGGTGAAACACATTTTCCAGCATGGTAAGGAATGTAAACAGCTTTTCCCTCACTCTTAGTGAACTTAGAGATTAAGCCTTTGTGAGAATTTGTCTGGAAAAAATCCATTTGTCTGGATTTTAGATGAAGGAGGAACCTTTTCTGGTGTCTGCCCAGCTGCTCAAGGCCAACCCACAGCACGTTTGCAACCTGGGAATGACACAGCCTGCCAACCATTTTCGGACTGCAGGAACCTCTATTATTTCCACACAGGAAATTAGCATTCTAGGAAAAGCAGAAGCAGGAGGATTGCCATCTGCCCTTGCCCAAGGAAGCAAAATCAGTGAGTATTCCACTAAAGGTTGGAGAGAAACTATTGAAAAAGTGAGTTAAAAACAAGTACTTTGCATGGAAATAATTACAGACAGATGCAACTTCTGAGCAAAGCAGCTGCTGAGCTGAGGCAGAGGAGCTCTGGTTAGTCCATTACTGGTCTCCCAGCTCCTCTCACTCCTTCCTTGTGCAGTTGTTTTTGCAGCTGGTGGCAGGGCTCAGGAGGAGGATATCACCTGCAACAGGGCCTGGAGGAGCAATGAAGGCTGGAATGATCTCACCTTGTAGTGCAGCAAAGTGCTGAGTGTTGCTGTTATGACAGCTGTGCAGAGGGGACTTTTAACCTCTCCCTTCTGCTTCAGTCTCCCAGCCACTGCTCCAGCTCTCCATCTTCCTCAAGAGCTGTGGGCTGGCCCAGAGGGAACCTGCCAGCCTGAGGGAAGGAAGGAGGGACACTGAGTGCTGTGCCCAGCTCTGACCCCTCAGTTCAGGGTGGACACTGAGTGCTGTGTCCAGCTCTGTCCCTCAGTTTAGGATGGACACTGAGTGCTGTGTCCAGCTCTGTCCCTCAGTTTAGGATGGACACTGAGTGCTGTGTCCAGCTCTGTCCCCTCAGTTTAGGATGGACATTGAGACACTTGAGCACATCCAGAGGAGGCAGCGAGGCTGGTGAGGGGCTGGGAACACAAACCCTGTGAGGAACAGCTGAGGGAGCTGGGGTTGTTCAGCCTGGAGAAAAGGAGACTCAGGGGTGCCCTCATCACTCTCCACAGCTCCCTGAAAGGTGCCTGTGCTCAGCTGGGCTTGGGCTCTTTCTCCAGGCAGCACTGACAGAAGGAGGGACACAGTCTCAAGCTGCACCAAGGGAAATACAGGCTGGATATCAGGAAAAAGCTTTTCACAGAAAGAGTGATAAAGTACTGGAATGGCCTGCCCGGGGAGGTGGTGGAGTCACCATCCCTGGATGTGTTTAAAGAAAGCCTGGGTGTGGCACTGGTGCCAGGGTTTAGTTGAGGTGTTGGGGCTGGGTTGGACTCGATGATCTTGGAGGTCTCTTCCAGCCTGGTGATTCTGTGAACTTGCCCTGGATTAAGCACAGCCCTCCAGGCAGGTTGAAGCACTGGGCTGCACCTCGATGCAGCCGTAAAAGCCCACAGCAGTTTCACCACAAAGCAGCTCAACATCCCAGAGAGGAGCACCAGCATCTCCCAAACCCACATTACAGAGTGGTTTTAGTCTTGCTGCACACTGGGTTTGATCACAGCTCAGTCCTGCCCATCAAATCTTCATTTCCGTCTTCTCCAGGCTGGACAGAGCAGACTCCCAGGCCAGTCAGGGCAGCAGGAGGCCACAGTGGCCACAGATTTGGTAACTGATCATCAGGCCAGCATAGGAGAGGAGAAATTAAAGTGGATTTCAGTGTCAGCTTTAGACTGATAACAGCAGCTGTGGGTACCCCTCAGAACAACCAGGGCTGAGACTGGGGGAAGCCGCACCTGAGAGCAGCTGAGCTGCAGCAGCCAAAATTCCTGCCCAGGGACCATGCCCAGCCCTTCCCTCCTACTCAGCCTGACCCAGGCCTGTCCAAGGAGCCTTCCTGAACCTCCTCCTTCAGGTCCCAGCCCACCTCCACGGGGGCAGGCAGGCCCAGTGCTCCCAGTGCCACAGCCTGAACCTCTGCACTCACCCTGGAGTTCAAATAAAGTGCTGTCAGGTGCCAGGGGAGAACTGGGGGGGACTGGAGCACCCTGCCAGAGCAGTCTCCTGCATATTATTATAATATTTATTTAAGGAAACCAACCCTTTCACTTCTCAGCAGGCAGCATCTCATTAAATGTGTTGGGTTACTGGCTGCACCAAGCAGCTGCTGAAGTGTTAGAGCTTCTTGTCACCTTATTACAATTCCCTGCCAGCTGCTTCCAGCACTCCTGCCCTCCCCTCCATTCAGCCTTATTTTTGCACTCCGTGCTTCCTCAGTTCCTGCTCCCCTCCCTCCCTGCCCCATCAGTGGCTGTGCTGCAGAACATAGCTCAGGCATCCTCTCCTGCCTTAAAACCCTGCCAGCAGCTGGGAGCAGAATGGGATCTTGCTCTGAGACCTGAAAATCAGCTCCTAAATCTTGCAGCAGCCTGGCACAAGCAACCCCTCAGCCTTCAGGGGCTTGGAACAGCAG
The DNA here is from genome assembly GCA_013400075.1 of Hippolais icterina. Classification (NCBI taxonomy): domain Eukaryota; kingdom Metazoa; phylum Chordata; class Aves; order Passeriformes; family Sylviidae; genus Hippolais; species Hippolais icterina. The sequence continues at coordinate 14,611 of VWYN01011288.1, read as the reverse complement.
AAAGAAGATATGGTGAGGGGGGGAAACAGAGTGAAAGCATTTCTTTATTCTGGACAACTTCCAGCTCCCACAGAGCATGGTCTGCACAGCAACAGCAAGTTTTGCTCACCTGGAAATGGTCCTGAGGGCACTGGCAATTTCCAGGGTTGTGGCATTAACACACAGACCTTGCAACAACCCCTTCCCCCTGCATAAACCCCCAACACATTCTCCCTGCTCAAGTTCTGCACGGACATTTCCCTGCTCATCTGTCCATGCTGCAAATAAGACAATTTCAGGGAGAAATGAGATCAGCCCTTCCATTAATGAAAAGCATTAAGCACAAGTAAAATTATACAAAAGCTGACCTACCTGCAGATAAAGTGTCAAGAATCAGCAAGAAGAGGCTGCTCTGGCAAGGAAGATGAGCCAGGAGCTCAGTCCCAGAGAAAGGAGAGACAATTTTGGGGGCAGCCCTGAAGTCAGAGCCAAGGAGCAAGGCCAGGTAAGGCACCCACACTGCCCAACCAAGAGAAAGGAGAAAACTGAGCTTAAATACACTGCCTGACTAAGTGGGTGGCTCACCTGGTCCCAGGGGAGGCTGGTCAGGCTGTTAGAGCTGGAAAGGTGTGCAGACCTCTAGGAAGGTTCTCCTTCACAGTCCTGGGCCTTGGCCACCACCACGGGAGGCTCCAGGACAACATTAAGCTCCTCTTACACTTTGAGATGTCCTGTGCTTGATCCCTGTGTTTAATTGCACCCTACTCTCACTAATTATCCCACAAACCCCCAGAATGAGTAATTATCAGTGCATTCCCTGAATGAGCTGTCCCCAGAGCCCTGCCTGGATAGGAGCACATCACTCTGCTGCCCCACAGCCACTGCTGCCAACCCAGAGCCACCTGTGTCTCAGAGTGTGACCAGTGCTGCTGGTCCAGCGTGGGGGGAGCAGAGTGCAGACCCCCATCCACCCTTCAGCATGGCCATAAATCCTGATTGAAACCTCTCCTTCAACTGAAACCTCACACTGCTGAAAGCTCTCTCCTCTAGACCCGTTTCCTCCAGCAGTTTTGTCCTCATGCTGATCACTTCCACTTGTGCCAAATTTCACTCCTTTATATTTCTCCTCTCCTTCCCTTTCTGGGTCCCATGAAACTAATCCATAATAAGCAGCTGTTGTTTTTCAGGCTGTGCATTTCCAACAGAAACAATCTGAACTCTTCCTCCTCCTCTAACAGAAAATGAATAAATAAAAGTACAAAAAAAAAAAAATTCCTCCCAGAATGAAACAGGAATGGGAATGGCAGGTTTCAGGCAGAGCCAGATAAACCACCCCAATTTCTCTAGGCTGGGAAATGGGTCAGAAGGGGGATCAGGCTGGGGTTCCCATACTTGCACCACCCACCTTCAAAATGATTCTGCAGCTCTTAACGACACTACAAGAATGTGAGGATTTGTGCTTGGAGAATTGTTTCCATTAAAACCCTTTGGGTGCTTTTAAGGGCTCTAATTCATTAACCTTTCTTTGGCTGAGACCAGCTAATGGATATCCAGGAATGCAAAAAGCAATTAGACAAATTCATGGGGAAAAATGCCTATCAACATTATTAACCACAGCCCCTCAAGAAAGTGCCTGAGCTGCAGGCAGGGAGAGCTGCTGTGGGCTGGGGAGGTGCAGCTGCTGTTTTCCCTGAATCCTACCCATTCCCTTGGCTGCTTTTGGAGATGAGGGTGCTGGGGCAGGCAGACTTTTGCTCTGACAGGTAATCACTGTCCCCAAATTAGGCTTTATTGATGGCAAAGCCCAAGGATGGCCAACCTTTTAGAGCTCTCACTCTATACAGAAAATATTCAAGTTTTCATTTGGCCACAAGGCAGCTCCTGTGGAGAGTGAGACTTGTCAGAGAAGGTCACTTTTGGGGTGGCTGGTGCAGCTCCTGCAGCAGCTCAGCAAAGCACAGCCTGACATGGGCTCACAGCTGGGACAGACACCTCACACTGGGCCCCCCCTTCTTTGATCCCAAAGAAATTCCCACCCATGAGGACACAGCAGCACAGGAGTGGGGTGAGCTGGAAGCTCTGGGATGGTGCAGGTGGTGGTGACAGCTCTAATCCTGTCTGAGTGAGCCCTCCCTAAGGCACAGCCCCTCTCCAAAAAGCAGTTCACTCATGGAAATGGGAACAAATGGGAGAGGATGAATGTGAACATGACCCCTCAGCCCTGACCCAGGGAACGAGACAGGATGAGGTCTGGATGGATCCTCTGCTTTTCTAGGAAAGAAGGAACCGCATGCAAATGCACAGCCTGCTCTGCCTGGGGCCTGGGGTATGCCAAGATGGAAAATTAGGAGGATTTCTAGGGTCCTTTATGAGCCTTTTCTGAAGCTTGTCTGCATGTGATGATCTCCAGGGAGACCAAGTTATTATTAAACCAGAGTGTGGCCCCCTTCTTTCAGGATGCCCACACTGGTTCCAGCTGGTTTTGTAGTGCTGCATGGATGTGGGTACCACCACACACCCAGCAGCGAACCAGTTCCCTCAGTGCCCAGTCCCCTCAGTGCCCAGTTCCCTCAGTGCCCAGTTCCCTCAGTGCCCAGTCCCCTCAGTGCCCAATTCCCTCAGTGCCCAGTTCCCTCAGTGCCCAATTCCCTCAGTGCCCAGTTCCCTCAGTGCCCAGTTCCCTCAGCTCCCAGACAGGGACAAACAGAGAAAACCTAAAAGGAGACACAATGAGAAGCAACAGCTATCAGCAGCCTTTAACAAATAACTTAGGGCTGCCTAGGGCTGTGTTTCCCAGATTTAATGTGCTGTGTACACAATGTGCTGTGAGCCTTCTCTTCTGGCAGTCAGGGCAGAGCTGAGGGCATGGCAAACTCAAAAGTGGGAGCCATGGAAGCTCCCCCTGTAGCCAGTGAGAGGTGGAGAGCCCAGTTAAGGGTTCTGGCTGGCAGCTACCAAATTTGTCAGCTCCCTTACACAGTGGGGACGGATTCCTGCCAGCCAGGGATTCCTGATCCAAGTGCCCTGAGGAGGAGCTGGCTGGATCCTTCCTGAGACCTCCTTCTCTCCATGTTCTCTACATTTCCTAGCAGTTTTCAGGTGGCAATAGTGGATGTTCAGCTGTTTGCTCCAGACCTTCACCCAGAAGGTGAACAGGATAGCAGACACTCCTGGATGTGGGTGAGAAACCACAGCACTGGCTACCCCAGAGGTCAATCTGCAGGCTGCTGAAAGCTTCTCGAGAGACCTGGATCTCTGCCAAAGGGCTTCTGGGGTAAGCACAATGACTTCCAGCTGGGAAAGAATTGGCCAAGTCCTTCAGAGAGTTCCATCCCTGCAATGCCTGGGGGAGACCTGTGTACTCCTACCAGGGCTGGGGCTGCAGGAGGAGGCTTCTGGTTGTGTGTGACTGGGACAAGACTGGAGGAGGACAGGAGATGTGTGGGACCATGGAGGGAAGGCTGTAAGGAAGGAGCTGCCCCTGACAGGTGCTCAGGTGGAGGAGTGAGCCTGGGGGGAGATGCTGAGCTGCAGCAGGTCCATGGAGCCCATGGCAGATGTGCCCCCAGGAGCCACAGCTGGATGGAGGCTTTCACTCAGCAGCTCTGCCCCAGCTGCCTGGGTCTGCTGGAGCACAAGGACAGAGATGTTCACTTTCTCCTCCTGGCTGCTGCCTGGGCAGGTTTGCAGGGACCAAAGGTCTGGAACAGGAAGAGGAAGAGGGCTGATTACAGTCCAAAAGCAAATTAGAGTGCACTGAAGGGCATTTTTGAAAGTGCTCTTGTCATTATTTAGCAGATGCATAAGAAATGATATCAAAGAGACTGAAAGCTCAAATTAGAACAGACTTTGATGTCGAAATGGATTTCTTACAGTTGTAACAACAAGACTCTGGGGAAAGGGCTGCATGGCAGTGTCAGGCTCTGCTGGCCCTTCCCTGGTCAGGACCTGTGCCCCCAGCAGCAGTCCTGCTCTCATCCCTGCCCAGTGACTGTCACAGTGCTGCTGCTGCTGCTGCTGCTGCAAGGGGCTCCAGCTTTGCTCAGAGCTCAAAGCTCTTCACAGGGTGGCTCAGCTCTGCTGCATCTTCATTTTTGTTTTCCCCTCTTCCTTCCCCCTTCCCCACCTTACATCTCCTCATATCACATCAACTCTATCATATCATATATCATATCATATCATATATCATATCAGAATATAATTCTTTCCCCTGTTTCTTATAAAAATGCAAGAGTCTGATTTCTCTCAGATGCTCTCTTTGTATCACTTCAACATTTCTTATCAGGCATTCAGCATCACTGGTGCCTCAGGTCTGCTCTGGAGCTGAGCTCCCTTGGCATTCCCAGCAGCTGCTCTGTCCTGATACCTGTTTCCCAGTCAAGGCATTCACGGGGCGGGCTGGTGTTCTGGCTGTTGTGTTGTTGGGTTTTTTAATCACAGTTTATGAAACATCTGCTGTTTATAAATTATTTCTTTTGAATGTCATAATCTTTTCAGTTGTGTGAGCCAGCAGGCACCTCTGAGCAGCAGAACAGTGCTGCCAGCTCTTGGAATTGGCCCCGGTTCCAAAGGCTGTGCTGGGATGAGGTGTGCAGACCTGTCCCTGAGCACACACGTGTGTGCACGCACCTGTAGAGGGCTGTGAGCCCTGGCACAGAGTGCCCAGAGAAGCTGTGGATGCCCCATCCCTGGATATCTTCGAGGCCAGGGTGGACAGGGCTTGGAGCACCCCGGGATAGTGGTGGCATTCCTGATTATGACAGGGGTAGAATGAGATGAATTTTGAAGTCCCTTCCAACCCAAACCATTGTCTGATTCTGTGCACACACAAAGCCCTTCTCTGTGCCACAGGGAACTCTGCAGAGTCATCTCCAGGCCACAGAAAATCCTCAGAGACAGTGGCAGCATGGGCACAAACTCAGCCTCCCTCAACCCTGACACCCACGGCAGGCAGGGACACACACGGTGAGCTAACACACAAACACACTCATGCACTTTGGGAATTCCTCAAAACACAGATAAGGCCTTATCAGACAGACTTTTCCCAGAGAAATGATCCACAAAAGCCTCTGATACAACACCCAGCCAAGCAACAAATCCACCTGTGCCCAGCCCAGCTCATGCTCCTCTGTGCAGGGCTGGAAATGCTGATGGACTGTGGAGGAGCAATGCCTGGTACTGAAAACCTGCTTAGGAAAAGTTAAGTACAGGAAATTTCTGAGGAAAACAACCAAACCATGAAACCGATGCATTTGAACATCAAAGTGCTCCAGTCAGCTCTACCCCATTATTTATGGTTTACTCATGGGTTTAATTTTTCTGCTTTGTTTTTTTGTTCATTTGTTGTTATTTCCTCGAGAGAACATGAGAACCCTCTGGAGGATCAAAAGATTTTCTCTTTCTGCTTAGTGAAAATTCTCTAATGGTTGTAAAAACAAGGCAAAAATCAATAGAGAATTATTATCTGCAGGGATTCAGCTGCTTTCTGCCTGAGTGACAGCAGAGCTTTGCCAGCCTGTCCCCCTGACACTGGCTCCTGCTCTAGTACCAGAGTGGAAAGGAAAGAGCAAGCACTCCTTTTTCACCAAGGATGGCATAATTTCACTTATTTTTACTTTGGACAAATCCAAGGGTGTTTCAGCCCCAATCCAAACTTTAGACCGGCTCTCTGCACATCTCTGCAGGTTGGAAAAGCCAAGTGGAGCTTGCACAGGCTGGTAAGATCTAACTGGAGCTGACTGGTTGAAGCTTACACCAGCTGGGAAGCCTCAGCGATTTGTCCCCTTTTTTAAAAAATCATCTAAGTGCTTCTGCAAAGGCAGATGGAAAAGGGGAAGGAGAATCCATTTCTGCATTTGCAAATTCACAAAAAGCCACAAGACTGCTCTAGGGGTGATTTCTTTTTGGTTTAGGGCTTTATTGGGGGTGGTGAGTGTGTGCCCTGTGAGCAAAGACCAAGGTATTGACACAGCCAGTTCCCAGAGTGTCTTGGTTTTGAAAGACAGGTGTCTGCCAGGGAAAGCTAGAGCTTCCCTTGGAATGGAGAATGTCACCCCTCCCCTCCAAATTATTGTAATTTTGCAATTAGGGGCTTTCAGGCAAAGATATGGGAATAGGAGTAACAGTTCTTTAATAGGAATAAAAAAAAAAAAAGAAAAAATATAAATGTAGTAGTACAAGGACNGCAGATATCCTCGATGATGTAATGTGTGATGCCATTGGTGAGCCTTCATGGCCCTTTAGCAGCAGATATCCCCCTGGAGAATGGAGGGGTGGTGAAGGAGATAAGAAACACTGCCACACCTGGTTTAAACGGCTGGGCCATTATCAGAAGGCATCCACCTCCCTCCCCCCTGGAGTTACAAGAGATAAAAAAATATCTGCTTTTACAACAGATGAAATAGAATACAAATCTCTTGGCTACCCAACCCAAGACACAGTCAGGAGCAGATGGTTCTTTAGAGGCAAGGACAAACTCAAACAGCTAAATACCCATTGATGGGGAAAATCACACTTCTGCCCTAACCCTAGAACTCCTCTCAAAGAGTTCTCTCGTAGAGCAGCTTCTCCAGAGTCACCTCCTTTCCATGGTGTGACATTGTCTCAGAAGTCAGGCAAGGTGAACACAGGGACAAAATTGGGTGAGAGCTCTTTCATGCAGGCACAGGGGAGATGACCCACCAGAAGTGCCAAACCTCCCAGGCCTTTCTGTCAGGAAAGGTTTGGATCAGGAAGGACTTTCCAGAAAAGAAATACATGAAAAAAATAAAACCACAAAGTAAATTAATGACTTCAAATAAGAGGCTAATGATATTTTGCAAATAAAACAACCAAACAATGAATGAGGAGCAGGAGGGGAGACAATATAATGAATAATTAGACAATTAGGTTAATCCTCAGGAAATGAGCTAATTCCTAGATAGATAACAGCCGAGGACTGATTAATTGTTATGCCCCAGGAGGTGCCATGCAGGGGACACGTCCTGATTTGGATCTTCAGCAGGCAAAATTCATCCCGGGGGCTTCTCCTCTCCCTTCTGGGACTGCATGGGCCTTGGGATCCTGCTCAGCCCTCCCACCGCAGGGATGACAGAGAGGACGGTGCTGCAGGAGGTCACCACACACCTGCAGAGCCAGCAGGAGCAGGACACAGAGCAGGATAGGAGCAGGAACTTGGATTAAATGAGCGCTCTGTGCAGCTGGGCTGAACTGAGCTTTGCCTGAGCGCAGTGGGAGTTATAGGGACAGGAAGCATGTGCCAGCAGGGATGAGGCAGTGCTTCCCACGGACCAAGAGCCAGGAGAAACAGCAAGAGCACCGTTCTGCCTACAGGCATTATTTTTATCTCCTCAAGATTAGGATGAAATTTTGTAATCATATTTATCTTGCTTCAATGGAGATATATTAGGGATATAATAGAAGTGGAGTCTGACATTCAGATATGAATTCACCACGTCAGATCTGTGTTATGTTATCCTTTGTTAGCTTCTTGTATGACATGATTAAATAACATTATTTTAGTCTTTTACCCTTATTTTAGTCTTTTACCCTGAGCATCCTTGCTGGCATGGATTCCCTGAGCTCTGGTGATTTTTTTCCAGCCAGTTTCTAAGGGCAAACACAAGCACACAAAGAATAGGCTGCCCATGTCACTGGGAAGCTGGGTCTTTTTCTCCATTAGTGCAATTATGAACTCACTGATTAAGGCCCCAGCCCACCCAGTAACTTCTTTTGGACAAGCAAAGGGGTGGGCAAGCATCTAAAGCGATTCCTGCTGGAGCTGGCAGCCACCCCTCCACCCCCAAATGGAAGAACCAAAGCACATGAGGAAGCAGCAAAGTGCATGATGCAAGCACCAGGGTGAGGTTTTCTGTCCCTTCAGGCAACCAGCAGCTGCCAGCTGATGTGGTTCCTCATTAAATCACTCATTAACACACCAGATCTGGGCACTGCTCACACTGGAATTGTGGCATCCCCTGGTCCTGCTCCAGTGAGATCCCCCCCATCTCTGCACACCTGGACAGCAATTTTGAACATTTTTTAACTTGCCCACCATCACTTTCCCCAGCAGATGGAGTTGCAAATGGAAGCTCCTGCCCGTGGTTCTGCTTTGCTGCAGCTCTCAGCACATTCAGGTCAGAGAAGAAGCTCTAAACCAGGCATGGTGAGGGTTTCTGTGGCCGTGATGCTGGATGTCACCGTAACACCACGTCAGCACACACAGCCAAAAGTTTGGCCCCAGACTGGCCAGGCAGCTGCAGCAACCAAACCCCAGAGTGCTGAGACATCCTCATTGCAAACTCATCCTCTGCAGCAGCTGCCAACAGTTCAGCCCCTTGTGGGTGCACGGGAGAAATGGATTCTGTTTCTTTGCCCCACTGCAAGGCTGAGGATCAGTCCTAACACTGATATAAAAAACCTGCAAATTGGCATTTGGAGGAGAGGAGGAGGTAAGGCCAAGGATAGATTTTCTCACTGCACCTGCTCTGGGTGTCTGGCCATGGGCACAAGCACCCCAGAGCGAGCTCTTGTGTTAGATCCACTGGCAGTGGTTGGTGAGGTAATGAACACAGCTCTGCCAGGACACGGGCTGCTACATATTTGATAGTGATGCTGTAACATTGCTTATTCTCCATTTTCCCCTCTCTCCCATCTTAATAGCTTTCCCTTGCACAGCTGCAGAAAAAAACCTCGGAAATTTTTTGTGCCTTGGAAATCTCCAGATTTTGGGAGTGTATGAGAGCCAGGGTAGAAATGTGTTTGCGCTCACATCCAGCAAAGCCACCAACACCAGCATTATGTCAGTGGGGTGGCTCCTGTATTTACATCCATTTGCATAGTGCTGAGCATGGGGCAGTGTTGTGGTTACCCCACAAACACAGCAGCAGCCACTGGAAGCCCCAAACATCCAGGTACTGCACTGGGGATGGGCTGGGAGGGCCAAAACACCTCCCTGTGCCTCCACTGCAGGGTCACACATCGAGAGACCCTCTCTGGTGGCTGCTGAGGGTGCAGAGCTGAGGCAGGGAGGGTTTTCACAGACTCAGGCGGCATTGTGAAGGAGCTAGGATGGAGGGATGCTGGGAGAAGGGTCTGGAATTCTGACATGATCGCTGGTGGCATTTTCACTGCAGGCAGGTTTTCCACTTTGCATTCAAGTCCAGAAATAGTCTTTGCTGAGTCGTTTCTGCTTCAGATCAAACTACATCCAGGCTCACAACACAACCAAGGCCTTTCCCAGCCCTTCAGCTGGATCCAGGGACCCCCCAAACTCGCCTGTGTATGGTCTCAGCTTGACAAGAGCCAGCAGAGCTCCAGGAGGGGAACACCAGCTCGTTCTTCAGATGTGCAAAGACAGCGGCACGCGCCTCCCAGCAGCACCAGCTGTGCTACTTGGGGCCATTACAGATAATGGTTTGATTAAGAATTTATACGTGTGTTCTACCTTGTCTCTATTGCTGCTGGCACCAGCAGCCCTCAGCTGAGAGCTAAAACCTCACAGCAGAGAGAATGCAGGGTTTAGCTAAAGGTAAACTCACTTTTCTGGAAATGCCTCTGGAACAAAATTTCTGGATTCCCAAGGGGAAGTGAGGCCCTTGGTGTAGGCTGTGGGAACGCTTTTGTCTCCTACACTCCTGTGGGGACAACAAAGTCACTTACTGGGGACCTGTCTGGGTGTCCCAGGTGGGCACAGAGATGGAATGAGCCTCCAAAGGTTATTGGGGATCCCATAGGCCAAAGCTTCCCTGTCTCATTCCCTGGACAGGGGGAAACCCAGCCCTAACCTCTGCCTGGATGCAGCAAGGATGTAACTGGAAGGAATGAGCGGTTTGACAGCGTATTCTGTCTTGCCAAAATGAAAAACAAAAAATTCCCAACAAACCCAGACACGTACAAAAGAAAATTCAATAATTTTTTTCTAATGAATGCCGGTGGGGTTGCTATTTTTTGGTACTTTGGGCATTTACATATAAATTGCTCTGTAATGGCTCTGCCCTCCTTCTCTTCAGTGTGTTGTTAATGAGCTGTACAAAAGGTCGGGCTGAGCGAATGCTGCTGCGGGCAGTGGTGTGATCCTGTCCTCCTTTCCCTGCCACACTCCCCGCTGGCCACCCAGGGTACCAGACACCCAAAAAAGCAATCAGTCACCTCAACGATGCCAGAGGAGTCCTGTCCCAGTAGCAATGAATTTAGCATCCCATTCCCGGTGAGGTTTTGTCCATCATGCAGATGTGATGCAGTGGCACAGCTGGCAAGGGGGCCGGGGCTCTGCTGGCACCAGCAACAGGAGGATGAATTGAATTTCTCACAAGCCTCCTCCAGCCCGAAGTGCTCATGGCTGCCAGGCTGATGAACCCTGGGCTGACAGGGCTGCAGAGCCCAGCGTCACCCTGAACGAGGACATTTGTCCTGAGACAAAACGGGTCAGAACCGCCAGCCAGGTTCATGCAGGGTGCAGCGACAGTAAGGAGAGGTTGGCAGATTGGGGACAGGCTGCTCACCTGGCAGGAGGCTCCAGGTACCTCCAAGTATAGGCCCTGGTCCCTAACGGCAGGAGGAGGGTGGCTGGAGCCCCCACGAAGGGTGGGCAGGAGTGGCAGGGCTGCCCTCATTCCTGCATTTCCCCATGAATGGAGAAGGCTCCCTTTGATCAAAGCAGGCTTGTGCTCCAGTCAGCTTTTGCCCACACAGGATGGCAGGTGCAGGAGGGAGGGGAGGGGGTCACACAGCGATGGCAGATCTGGGCTGAAGAGAAATGCCATTGTGGGTGACACACTCTGAAGTGACAGAGCCACAGGGCCCAAGACACTGCTCAGACTGCCTCCAATGAGAGGGGAAAAAAAGAAATAAAAGGGAAAGAAAAGAAAGAGCAGCATCATGCTGGAGTGCAAGCAGGGGAGTGGCTGCATCTGCAGCAGTAGGACCCCCCTGTGAGCCAGCATCATCTCATGGAAGATGGGCCAGTGCCTACAGCACATGGAGTGTCACAGGTACACAGCTTTTCAGTCCCTCCAGGAATGGTCACTCCACTACTTCCGTGGGCAGCCTGTTCTGACAACCCTTTTGTGCAGGGATTTTAACTGATTTCCAACCATAAATCACACCTGGCACAACTTGAGGCTGTTTCTTTTCATCCTGCTGCTTGTTACCTGAGAGGGGAGATTGACCCTGACCTGGCTCCGCGCTCCTGGCAGGGAGTTGAAGAGAACAGTGAGGTTCCCCCTGAGCCTCCTTTTCTCCAGGCTGAGCCTCCCCATTCCCTCAGTCTCTCTTCATATGATGAGTGTTCTAGAACCTTCCCCAACTCTGTTGCTTTTCACTGAACAAAATTTTAGCTGTCTTTAACCTTTTTTTGCCTCATACCCAGCCTATCTGTAAAATGAGTCAGTCAGAAGAATGGTTTGAAAGCCTGAAGGAAATCCTTGCTGCAGCATTTAAACCGAGTGGCACCAGGATGATCTCAGAGACAGAGCACTTCAGGCAGTGCTTTGGTAACTCCATCGTGGGCAACTGTCTTGGGTTGCAATGCAAGATGTAACCAGAGGTGTGTATTCTATCACCATCTGTAAAGGCCAGGTAGGGCAGTGCTCTTTATCTCTTCCACGACCCATCCCTCATAATTTTGGGGGGTATCTTCTGCNCTCCAACAGAACCACATCTGTCACTGCAGGAGGGCTTGACTGGACTGCCCCAACACCCTGACCAACAGAGTGTCAGGTTGTGTTCTGACTCTGTCAGTGGTTTCTTTTTGTTTGTTTGCTTTTTTAATTTTTTTGTTGTTTACATTTTTATTTTAATATTCCTAGTAAAGAACTGTCATTCCTATTCCCATATCTTTGCCTGAGAGTCCCTTAATTTCAAAATTACAATAATTTGGAGGGAAGAGATTTACATTCTCTATTCCAAGGGAGGCTCCTACCTTCCTTGGCAGACATCTGTCTTTCCAAACCAGGACAGCAACTTATGAGCTTAGAAAAACAGAAAAAAATAACAGAAAGGTAACCTGGGAGAGATACCTGCTCCTTCTTCCTTGCAAATAAACTGGAGATGCCAGAAGCAGAAGCTTCCCCAGGGCTCTAAAGGCACTAGGGAACAACAAAGGGACAGTGAGATCAGGTCCCAAGAGTTGCCTCAGGGTACAGAGATGTGGCTCTGGGGTTACCCTGGTCCCTCCAGGACTGCTCAGGCACAGAGCACACCCAAAACCAATGTCTGTTAAGAGCAAATTGCTATTGTGTGAAGCAAAAAAAAAGCTACATAAATTACCACCAATTTAGTATAATTTAAAGGACAGCCTTGTCCAAGGAGACAATTAAGCATTTCTCAGAACAAAAAGGGAGGTAAACAGGCTGAACAATAGATTTCAAAAGCCAGAGAGAGTGTGAAATCCCTCTTTTTATTAGTACTATCACAGTACTGCAATTAAAATTGTTGCCTGGAGAAAGGAAAGGGAAGCTTGAACCCAGCCTGTTGGATGATCCCACCTCAGCACTGCCAGGACATGGCTCCGCTGCTAATACAGACCCTCAGAAAGCCACTGAGGGACACAAGTGGTGGTGATTTCCACAGTGATCCCAGGCAATGGGCCAGGGTGGGCAGAGCAAACCCCAGGAAAAGCAGCCTGTGATGGCCGTGGGTGCCTCAAGCCTTCAGGGCCAGTTAGGGACCATGAATATGAAACAGCAGGAGCAACGGGGTGCTCTGCATTCCTGAGGACCTGCTAGCTACAGGCTGGTGAGAGATGCTCATGTCCCACTCATTACCATTCCCTGGAGCCCTCCCATCTGAGATGATTAGCAAAAAGATGGTTTAGATGATCAGGGCTTCTCTCTCCCTCTCCTGTCACCCTCCCAGGAAGCAAACCCTGTTTCCCATAATTGATGGACACAATTCCCTGCAATTAGTATTTCAGCAGCAGGTAGTTAACCCTCGGGGCAGAGCTGGATGTCTCTATTTGGCTTGCTCTGCCTGGCCATGAATTCAGAGCAAGCTCTTCAGATTCCTGTTTGTTTGCTGACCCATCAGAGCAGGCAGCCCTCTGCTCCTCCATCCAAAAAAAGCTCAATGCTCAGGGCAGCAATGTGCTCCCTCAATCCCCCTTGGACACAGACCCCATCCCAAAAAACCCTTGGCCATGACAGCTTCCTGCTCCAGTAACAAGGCTGAAGTCCTTTCCCTGCCAGAGTGAATGCAGACACTAATGCAAAACACCCTAATGACCCCAGAACTCAGGCTGATATTTAGACAAAAAGAGATTTGTTTATCCTCTAAGTTCCCAATAATCTGCATTTATTTTAATTGGCACTTATGGCAAGAGCATTTACAGGCAGCAGCTGGGAAGGTGTAATTATGTTACTGTCTGAGGCACATGCACAGCCTACGGGGATTCTGCTCACAGAGTAAAAAGGCAAAAAACCCAAAACCAAAGAAAAGGGACAATCACAAAGCCATGGAACAGGTTGTCCAGAGAGGTTGTGGACTCCTCATCCCTGGAAGTGTTCAAGACCAGGCCCTGAGCAGTCTGGTCTGGTGGAAAGTATCCCTGCCCACAGCAAGGGGCTGGAATGAGATGGTTTTTCAGAATTTAAACCTCTTGAACCTAAACCGTTCCATAATTCTGTGACTTCTCATCATTTGGACCAGACCCAGGCCAGCCTGGAAGGCTTTGGACATCACCCAGACAGCACAGCCAGTGCTGGACAGAGACTGGTGTCTGCTGGGATTTCGAGGGCAGTGAGGGGCAGTGCCATCCACAATGCTCTGCAAGGGAGAGAGAGCCTTGCAGGGGTTGTGAAATGCAAGAGTTTCCCTGGAGATATAAAATATCATATAATCATAAAATAAGCATTCCATTATCCCAGGGTGCTCCAAGCCCATCCAGCCTGGCATTGGACACTGCCAGGGATCCAGGGGCAGCCACAGCTGCTCTGGGCACCCTGTGCCAGGGCCTGCCCACCCTCCCAGGGAACAATTTCTTCCTAACATCTCATCTAAGCCTATTCTTTGTCAAATCTTCAATCCTTCCAACTCATATTTTCTAGACTTCTTGCACTGCGTGCTGCCTAAAGGCATGGAAACACATTAGGGCATTTCAGTGAGCCACTCTTCATCAGCTGAGTTCTCTTGCTCCAAATAAAAGGTGAAATGTGTCAACTTTACACTTGAAGGTAATTTAGGCCAAGCCCTTGGGTTTGCAGTTGGGTTGATCCAGTAGCATGCACAGGGCCATGGCAGTTCGTGGAGATGCTGTTCCCCAAATTACAGCTAATTGTGTTCATACCTCCCATATTCTAATTAAAGCTTGATTTTCTATTTCCTCCTCACAAAATAAATGGCCAGACTTTATCAGCTGAACTCTGTCCCAGAAAACTTTTTACTTGTGAATAGCAATTTCTTTTCAGATCATTTTTAACAATATCACAATATGCCTCAACCTCTGCCTTAAATCTTCCCTGTACTGGATATATTAACAAAACAGCTGAGAGCCAGCCTGGTCAGAATATTTAAAACTCAAATGGAAAAAAAAACCCAGGTTAACCACTAGCAAAATAATAAACAATATACCACCACTTGCCCAAATAAACAAGAAGGAAATGCCAGAACACGGATGGGGTGTCAGAACCCAGGACAT
>VWYN01011287.1:28817-42437 GCA_013400075.1 Hippolais icterina | reverse complement strand
TTTATTTATTTATTTATATATTTATAATTCTTTTTAATATATTTAATATTTTTATTATTTTCACTGCCCTCCAGAGTTTCCTGAGTGTAGGTTAAACCTGTGCCTGGCTTAAAGTGGCTAAAGCCACTTCATCCTCCTCACCATCAGTGGCTGGGCTCAGTCCTGAGCTGTGCCTGGTATTTTTTGCCTGGTTTTTTTACCGTGTAATTTGGGAAAATTCAGCAAGGAATGGTGTGGCTGCTTTGCTCCCCTTGCTGAGCCTTGCTGTGTGCTGGGAGTTCCAAGGAGGGGTGGTGGAGCTTTGGGATTCCCTTCCTCAGAGTTCAGGGGGTTTTCCCTGTTGCCCTGGGGTCATTCCAAAGCAAAATGCAAACGGCAAAAGAGCCAGCACTGAGTNCAGCCTGGAAATGGCCAGGATCCAAACCCTGCTGGGGGTTACACCTCTGCCACCTTTATTTTGCCATAGCCACACCCACCTTTCATTTTAAGTGAATGTGATTATTGTTAGATCTTCTATCCTATCCATTTGTCAGGGGAGAGAGGAACTCACTCATCCTGCACATGGCTGCGTGGCACACATGTACTTGCTTTTTAATTTTTATTTTTATTTTTAATATTTGTNTGCTGGGAGTTCCAAGGAGGGGTGGTGGAGCTTTGGGATTCCCTTCCTCAGAGTTCAGGGGGTTTTCCCTGTTGCCCTGGGGTCATTCCAAAGCAAAATGCAAACGGCAAAAGAGCCAGCACTGAGTAAATTCACTTATTTCTTCTCACATCTGCATCCATCCATTTGGTTTTTTACCATTTTCATCCCGCTTTTTAAGAATAATTGGGCTTTTCCAGCCCATTTTCACAGTAGGAACAGGCTGTCTTTTTGCTTGACATCCTCAGAGGCAGAGAAAAACGCTGCTGAGAGAATTCCCAGCTTTCCAGGGCACCAAGAGGAGGCCAAGCACTACACGAGGAATTTCTGCTCAAGTGTCAACTGCAGGGCTGAGTGCATTTTTGGGGGGGATATGACATTAAACACATCTGCAGAGCCATGTGGGTCTCAGCCATGCACTTAACTCCAGTGATCCCTCTCAAGGAAATTTTCCACCCTTTCTGCTCCTCTCTGCTCCCTGATTTTCCTTGGGTTTTTTGCAGAGTTTCTCTGTGCAAAGCTTTTTTTTGCCTGCTGGAGGTGATGTCTCATGGTTGGGGCGCAGGAATTGTTCAAAGAGTTTCGTTTTCAGCAGCGTCTCCAGCAAAATGAAACTTTGTTCCTCCTTGCCCCTCTCTCTCCTCCCTTTCCAGGGAATTCTCGCAGCACAGGGTGTATCAAGGGCTTTACTTTAGGCTGTTTGTGTGCAATGCAGATGAGGAAAGGGTTTATCAAGAGAAAAAACAGCTTATATCGGAACAACAGAAATAGTTATTTATATATTATTTATGCTTATAAAAAACGTGTGCTTTCAGGTATAGCAATACTTCCTGAGGGATAAAAGAGGGGAAAAAAAGGCTGAGTAGGATTTAGCCTGAAAATGTTTGGGATAACATGAAATCAGAGTGTTGGTTGTGGCAAAACCATGGCTCCCATCCTTCATGCCACAGACCTGCAGCCGAGCTCCCAAATTAACATTCCTGGCTCCTCTGGGCATTAAAACCCCTCCAACTCCTTAAAGATGTGGATTTTTATGTCATGCCACAGTTTCCTTCCCACCTGCTCGCTCCATGCTGCTGCAGAGGTGATAACTCTTCACATCCTCCAGCCCCACAAAGCTCCTTATTTCTTCTTATTTCTGTAATTACTTTTATTTCTGTAATTATTTTTATTTCTGTAATTATTTTTATTTCTGTGATTAACCAACTTGACAGAACTTAGAACATTTCATTTCAGACCCATGAAATGCGTAGCTGGAAGTTTCCTCAATGTGTTCCAGGGGTTAAGAGCCTTAAAAGCTTTTTTCTGCCCATAGCTGTGCTAGTCAGTGGAATAAAAAACACCATGTGTCATATATCAGCAGTCAATCATGGCTGTAAAAGCACTTCATAAAACTCTGGTTTGGGATGTGCCTTTCAGAGATTCATTCATCTTGGTCCTCACTTCTTTTGGAGATGGTTCATTGGTGTCTGCCAGGGGTTGAAGGTGTTTTGGAAGTGCATGATCTACACAATAATTAAATTTGTACACCGTGAGGAAGGGACTCCTGGTGTTGGTTGGTGTATTTGTGCCTTCCACCTCAGCTGTTTTCATTGGGATCTTACAAACTTGGGAATTTAAAGCAGGAACAAATTTTCTGTCTCCTTAAATTGTCTGCCAACACAGGGCTCCCATTTTAACCATGCAGTTATTTACCTTCATTTTCCTAAAATCCACCTTTCTGTTTCCCAGAGCCAGACATCTCTGGTTAAACTGTGCTAGCCAAGCCCTGATGGTTTTGTAGACAGAAAAGGAAATTAGAGTTGGAGCTCACTGCTGTGGGTCTACTTGACCTGAGCCTCAGAGATGCCTTAAGGGATCAAGAAAATATCTGGAAATATTTTTAAAGCCAGCTGTAAAGCTGAAGCTTTGGTTGTCTGTGTAAATTTGTTTGCTGAGTGTTGTTGTTACAGGGAGGTGAAACAAAGGCAGGATTTATTGAGGGGACTTCTTCCAAAAACGTCCAGTTGAGTTGTGGAAGAAGAACAAAGTAAAGGGCTGAGGAAAAGTTGTGTTTTCCTGAAGGAAAGACCCTGAATGCAGCTCAGCAGCACCGTCCCTGCTCTTTGGAAAGGGAGACGGGAAGGGAAAAGGATCCCTGGGACTGTCTCAGGCTGTGGTGGAGAGCTCAGGGTCTGGTCAGGACCTGTGATCCCAGCATGGAATTGCCTGGGGATGTGGGGGTGAGGGAGAGGATGGGGAGCCACGGGCAGGAGCTTCAGCTGCAGAGGGGTGGGGAAGTAGAGCCTTTGGGAATGATCCCAAATCTGGGCTGAACCCCTCAAGTGGGATGAGCCCTGGCTCTGCTGATCCCACCCCTGTCCAGAAGCCTCCCAGAGCTCCAGCACTCCCAGGGACATTCCCTGTGCTGGGAATGCTGAGCAGCCCAGGTGCACTCCTCCCTCCTGTACTGCCTTTTTCCAGCGTGGACTCTTTTTTTCCTCTGCAAATTGCCCTAATCGTGTATCCCCTTCCTGGTTTGTTATTGCACAATGAAGCAATAACCATCATCACCATCATCATCGTCCTCAAACAGCCACTGTTCCTTTGATTCTTGCTTCCTTCCCCACTATGGGGCCTCTGAGGAGTCAAGTCTCTCATTCCAGAAGTGGAGTTAAAGTGCTTGGCAGGTTGATGCCCTTCTCTTTTATAAAATGATTTCTTGTGTGTGCCAGTTCACCACTCAAACTTCCTGGGCTGTCAGCTCTGAAAACAAGTATTAAATATATATTGCAGCCCTGGGAGGAGAGCCCAACCAGTCAGAGAGCAACGGACCTAAAAATAAATGCTGATTTCCCTTGCAGAGTAGCCTGGGGAAAAGTACAGGCAAGGAACAGCATCCACTGGGGCAACCAGCAGGAGAAGGAGATGAACCAATAAATTCAGCTACAGATGGAGGGTTCAGGATAAAGCTGGGAAGCTCAGCTCGGTTCCAGGCTCTGGAAATGAACTTTTCTGCTAGGGGTGGTCTTGTGGCTGAATGCCTAAAACCTAACCTGGAAATGAGACTTACTTCTGCTTTGTTTCTTTTCATGTTTTTCTGACTACATCCTAAAAGCGTTGTAATTAATGTTTGGCTAGATTAGCATTGCTATTTGATGTCATGGGGATGATGTGCTCACCCCCTACACATGTGGACTCGTGATAACATCGGGGAATGGGAGCATTTTTTTCCTCATGGACGTGTTAGGAAAAATTCCTTCTCTGAATGTGTTGTCAAGTTTTGGAACAGGCTGCTCCTGTTGGAGGTGGAACCACCCTCCCTGAATGTGTTCAAAAAATGCGTAAAAGTGGTGCTTGGGGCCGTGGTTTAGTGGTGGACACGGCAGTGCTGGGTTTATTATTGGACTCCATCATCTCAGAGGCCTTTCACAACTTCAAGGATTTTATGATTCTAAAGTAAAAGGCCAGTGCAGGTGCAGGAGGGTTGTGTGCTCAATGGGATTGGATCTTAGCTGGGTGTGGGAAGGTTTGCAGCAGTGAGGGAGTGAGATGTGATCCTGTTCCCTGTGCTGTGCTCACCCTCCTGCTCTGCTGTCAGGAAAAACTGACCAAGGCAGAGCCACCCTTAGCAGGAGTAAAGCATTAGTGCAGTTATGGACCCACCTGGCAGTGCAGGAATGGGAGCCTGGTAAAGCTTGGAGCCATATCTGAGCTTGACTTTCAGCCAGGTGAGAGCAGGACATGGGAACAAGTCTTAGAGGAACATTTCTTCTGGTTCAGAAATTAAAATCCGGTGTAGAAATCCAGTGTGGTTTGTTGAGAGATCGGCAGGATCTCTCAAGGGGTTTGTGCAGTGATCACAGAGTCATGGAATGGTTTGGCTTGGAAAGGATCTTAAAATCATCCCATTCCACCCCCAGCCATGTGCAGGGACACCTTCCACTGTCCCAGGCTGCTCCAAGCCCTGTCCAACCTGGCCTTGGGCACCTCCAGGGATCCAGGGGCAGCCACAGCTTCTCTGGGCACCCTGTGCCAGTGTTTCACCATTCTCACAGTGGAGAATTTCTTCTTGAAGCCTAATAAATCTCTCCTCTTAGTTTAGAACCATTCTCTTGTCCTCTGTCTACCTGCCCACGTGAAAAATTGTTCTCCCTCTTTTTTATAAACCTCGTTTAAGTACTGGGAGACTTCAATGGCGTCTCCTCAGAGTCCAGTCCCACCAGTGTTGTGGATTTGACAGATCCCTGGTGGAAGGGTCCCACTGATGATTCCTCTTTTGACAATCTTCCTCTAGGCTCTTAATTTTGGGATTTGTGTGAGTGTGGGCACGCTGGGGATGTGTCTGTGTGGCAGAATCTCAAAGCCAACTGGACAGCTTTGCTGTAGGTGTGTCAGGGCTTGCTGCCCTCTCCCAACACCCCCCTTATTTTGAGGGATCCATCCACAGCAGCCTCAGACCTTCCTGTGCCAGGCAACATCCTGGGGATTGTGGCCATGGAGGGAAAGGAGTGTTTTGTTAGGGAGCAGAGCCAGGGAATGATTTTCATCAGGGTGACACAGGCCACGTGCTCAGTGGTCACACAGGGGTTGGGGGACAGTCCCAGCGTGGTGTTCCACCCAGCAGGTGTGTCTGTTTCCTGTAAAATAACTGGAATGGAGAGGAAGATGAATATTTTTGATTGTCCTTGTACAAGCAATAGAGAGTCTCACCCAGACTCTTCACACTGTGCTGAAATATCAACAGCAAAACTAGAAATGGTGCTTCACACCAGAAATTATGCAGAGACCACCTCCAGCCCCACACGCACACAGGGACATGAGCTGCTCTACGAGGGGCAGGAGGGAGAGAAATCTCAAATTGAATTCATACCCCAACAGTGAGGTCTGCAGTGGGGAACCCACCAGAATCCTGCAGAGCTCACCAGGGAGTGGCCAGAACTGCCCTCTGAGACTGGGGCATGTGGGTACTGGGAAATGAGATTTGATTGATCTTAAGGCCAACATATAAAGATTGGTGAGTTGTCTCTTCACGTTAGGCGTTTCTGACTCTTTGCCTTCCAAAGATATTTTCCTTTGACAAAAAACTGACCTTTTACTTGAGGAATAATCTCAGCAAGGTATGTTATTTTGTAAAGTTAAGAGGAGGTGAAGGGATTTATCCTTGGTGATTTCCATTCTTAATCAATGAGGAAAAAAAGAGAATAGCCTTTCTCCCTTTCTCCAAGAAACTGGATATGTTCAGAAGTCTTAAGTTATTTTTCTTAATGGAAGGGTGAATAAATAAAGAAAAAAGCGTTCTTTTTAAACTTTCTTTTCAGGCCAGAAAATGGCCAGGATGTGCCACATCTTTAATTGATGGCAGAGCCATTTCTGGGAAGGAGGGAAATGCCACGTTCCTGATTCTCAGGCTGTCAGTCTGACCCACTCAGGGTCATGCCCTGTGCCACAGGTCAGACAGTGGAAGAATTTCACTTTTGAAAGTTCTTCCACAACTATCAGTTTCAATTTCAGCCTTGGAGTCGGGGATTCTCCAACTCCCTTCAACAGCAAAAGACTTAATCGGGGCAGAACGTTTTCAGGCTTAGAAATGTAATACTGGGCTAAGTCTGGAGTTTAAAAGTACTTAAGAATCTAAGAAGTTCTGGCCACTGAGATCAGATATCTCCTGTGGGGTTTATCAGTGGATGTTGTTTCCCAGCAGAATGGTGACATTTAAGTGGAATCATGGAAAGCAGCACTCCTGGGTGTCAGGAGGGAGAGGGCAGGAGGAGTGTGAGGGAAAAGCTGCATTTTCTTCATCATGTGTGAGACACATGGAGAGCAGCATGTGTGTTCTTGGGTTTGATCAAGAGATGGTTAATTCAGCCTAAATCAGCACCTTGTGGCTGAAATCATTTTACTGGAGCTAAAAATCATGCCTTTCCTGATGGAAGTAGCCTCTGATCTCCTTGCTGTCTGTAAGGAAAGTGCTGCTGAGTTCCTGTGGCAGTGCTATTTCAAGGGATTCCCAAAGGATCACTGCAAAGAGCACAAGTCCCAGACCTCAGCTCCAGCATCTCCCCCAGCATCCCTTCCCCTGGCAAGAGCTGGCAAAGGACACAGAGATAAAAGCCCTCAGGAATTCAGTCACATATTCATTGGGCCCTCGGAATTTAGCTCCTGGCTGAGCTTGGGAAAATCCTGCCCTGTAGCCACCACGCTGACCAGGATAAATCAGCTTAGCCTGGCTGACATGAGCCTGGCTGTGCCACGGAGAGTCCCACTGCAGGATTAATTACAGGTGCAAACCCAGTACACCTCAGCACCCAAACATGGCAAACCAATCAAAATTTTGTTTCCAAGACGCCTCATCACCCGTTACAGAAGAACTCGTAGAATTCCACAACCATGCCCTAATGGTCACCTTAGCCATCTGCAGCCTAGTTCTTCACCTTCTAGCTCTTATACTCAAAGAAAAACTGTTATCAAGTTGATGCACAAGAGATTGAGCTCCTCTGAACAATCCTCCCAGCTATGGCCCCAATTATAAGTGTCCTCCCCTCCCTACAAATCCTCTGGAGGATGGACGAAACCAACAAACCTGACCTAACCCTGAAAGCCACTGGTCATCAATGACACTGATCCTACAAGCACACTGACTTCAAAGACCTCAGGTTTGACTCCTACACAACACCCACAGCAGAGCTGGGACATTTCCATCTGGGAGTCGACCCTCGCATTGCTGTTTCAATAGATTTGACAGTTCATCATCACTGCTGATGATGTACTCCTGATGCCTTCAGTTTTATTTCCCTGTATTCCAGGCTCTGTGCTGCCCAGGGTGCAGCTCTGAGCTCACAGTCAGGGTCACTCAGCTCTCTGCACACAGCACGGACACAAAACAAATCCTTCTCCTGCTGCACACCAAGGACAACTGGGACAAGTGTTCAGGCCCCAAAGCACAAACAACGGGGGCTGCAGGGAGAGAACAAGAAGGGTGGGACTGCATCAGCTGCAGCTGGGATTGGACAATGAAACCCCAATGTGCAAATGGACCCAAACTGATCAAAGGGTGAGACCTGGTGACCGTTTGTCCATTTTGTGTCCATTTTGTGTCCATTTTGTGACCATTTTGTGCCCATTTTGTGTCCACCTTGGGTGTAGCCCTGGCCAGGCCCTTGTCCTGCCCAAGGTGTGTCCTTAAAGGCCTTTAATAAATATCTACTTTATTCTCTGGTTCTGCCCAGTCTCTGTTCCAGCTCAGCATCCCAAGGCATCACTCCATTCCATGAGCTGTTCCTGGCCTCACAGTGAAAAACCAACAAAATTCCAGGGCACCTCAACCAAACCTCATTCCTCGCCACTCAGACTGGAATCTTCTACAGACAATGCTCAGAAATCTGCAGAGCTAACCACAGCTTCACGCCAATTGTGGTGGAATCCACCCCGCTTGCTGACTTTGAGAGCTGATCCTCCTTGTTATCATCCTAATCATTAAGGAGCTGTGAAGCAGCATTAGCCTTTTAAGCTAGAGAAAGAGGATTTACCCCCTATTTAATGATGTGCCCCAGCTAAACCCAAACCCTTGATTTTTTATCATGCTTGCTTCATGATTTGCCTTCTCCCTGGTCATCCAGCCTAAATTCCTCTCCACAAACTCTGCATCCAGAAAAACGCCCATAAAACCTCAAACACCACTCCCTGAACCTGACAATGAGCTTAAGCTTCTTTCAAGCCCATTCCTTCTGGGATTTCCCTTAATCCTTACCTCAATAACATTCCCAGCCCTCCTACAACACTCCCACCCTATCTAAGGATTCCTAAAGAAATGTGCCTAGAAGGAAATGTGACAGGAGCAGCCCTGGGACGCTGAGACCCACGTGTGGCACAGGCAGCACGTCCCAGTGACCCCAGGGATGTGGGATGTTCCTCAGGGAACACCTCGAGTGGGGTATGACCCACCCTTGTCCTTATCCTGAGCTGGGAATTTTGTGGTCCTCATCTGGTAAAGGAAGAGGATCCTGGCAGCAAGTGTGGGTGATGACGCTTGGGAATAAAGAGCTCCTTAATCACTGGAGTGGGGGGAATCTGCCAGGAATGGGTTCAGCCTTTGTGGCCTCAGGACCCTTCCAGGACAGTGAGAAAGGTTTCAGTTGTCTACAAAAATAAAAACACAGCCAAGGAGATGAAATTCAATGTATGGAAATTCTTAGCTTTGGAAATTCCCAGCTTTGGAAATTCCCAGGACAAACTGAACTCCAGCAGCTTCAGGGAATGAGCTTTTATCTCAATTTTTACAGACACTCTGTGTGTTCTACATGACTTTTTCTCATCCATAAATGGGGTGAGGAGAGCTCAGGTGGGGCAGCCTGCAAAGAGTTACATTTGGTTTAGCACAGGGAGTTTGAGGCACAGCCTGGCTTGGGGAATGGGAAATGGGATGCCAGAGTCTGCCACGTTCCCTTTGTAATCAGTTAAGTGCTCTCACTCTGATAAGCAAAGTATGATTTTAATTAAAAAGCCATTCCAGCTGGGTTTAATTCTTACGCCATTGAAGAGACAAATTGCTTTGTGTATAAGGAGAAAAAAAAGTGTGATTGTCTTCTTGTTCCAAAGAGTTTTAATCCACAGTGGCTTGGATCCCAGGTCAGGGATAATTTCCCTGCTTCTCAGAAGAAATGTGATTTTTTTTTTTTTTTCACTCCCATCTCTTTTACATCCTTGCTCTGACTCCACGTGTTAAGGAGTCCATTGTGCCATCCCAGGGGGATGCTGCACTCTGGGGAGCCAACCTTGATTTTTTTGATTCTAAATGAAGGCTTTTCAGAGAAGATCTGCACATTTTGCTGTACTTGGATGCTGAGGAAATCACTTCCCTCTATTTCCTATCCTGTATTTAATTTTGTGGAGCAAAGCCTGGAGCTGGTGCTCAGCTGAATCAAGAGAGTTTCTGACCATGCTTGGTAGAAATTTTCTCCTAGTGTGTTCACCTAGGAGAAAAAATAAAGATGTTGTTTTGCTCTTTGCATTGCTCAGTCTTACCTGGTCCAGGTTTAGCTGTGGCATGAGATGCTGCTGTCAAATACCTCCAGAAAAAATTGATATCAACTTGTGTCACCAAGGAGATAAATGACACAAATCTCCCCCAAAGGCTGACATACAGAAAAGAGCAGAAATACAGCAAGGTGACAGCTATAAACTCAATCCAGAACTCCCAAAGTTCTTGCAGATTAAGAAAAGAATTTAAAAAATCGCTTATTTTGTTTATTCATCCAAAAGAATATTTCCAGGCCTTATAACCACAGCCATGGTCTGGAGTGTCACAGTAAATCAGTGGGACAGGGTTGCTGGGTTTGATTTTCCTCAAGCTCTTTGCAAGGCTCAGTTCTGGGCGTGCTGGGAGCTGTGGATGGATGGCTCCACGCCCAGGCTGGGAAAGCTGAGGAAGGAGAAGGTTCCTTCCCTGCCTGCAGCCCTGTGAGCACGGAAAGCACATCCATTACCAGTGACAGTAAGCACAGCCATAATTACAGCAATAACAGGGTTTAAATGAGCACACACGGCCTTGTAAAAAGGTACTAATGATTTCAGGCTCCTGATTTTAGGCTTTGCTGCTCCTTCTCTTCCCTCACCCTGTTCTGCTGCTGCTGTGCCTTCTGTGTGATTCCCTGGGAATTTAGGAGTGAAATTAATGGGCAAAGCTGCATTTCCACACTTGGAGAAGCCAATTTCTCCCAGAAATGCTCATAGCCTGATAAACCTGTGAGGGATGCACGAGGCACAGCTGGATCCTGGTGCTGGTTTGGCTGTGGTTTGAAAGTGCCCTAAATTCTCACCTACAAAAGCTGGTCCTCAATAACGTGTGCAGGGCTGGGAATGGGATGTTCCAGGCAGGAAGCAACCCCTGGGGGCAGGAAATCCAGTTAAGGGAAATTAATGGTAGGAACCAGATGATGGTGAGCACCATGTTCCTGCAGTGGGCAAAGCACAGGCTCTGGAACAGAAAATCCTCATTTTTCACTGGTCTGGCTGGTGGGCTGTGGAGCTGGGAAGAGTTTCTGAAGGACTTCTGGCCTTAAATATGGTTTTTCCTTCTTGTGTGGAAGATCTTCCCTGGCTGGACCAACCTCTGCCACGGCAGTGTGAGCTTGAACCACTGAGAGGCGTTTTCAGCTCTGAGGATCCTCAGGGAAAAGGTTGAACCCTTCCAAAAGAATAAAACAATTTGGACTGTGAAATCCCAGCCCTGAAGATGCTTTTTAGGTCCCTGCTCCCAGATTAAGACTCAGCTGATCTGATGAACCACATGAAGTACAATCCTCTTTTACATGATGGGGCACCTCAGACAGCCAGAGGGTTAAAGTGGGATCCCACAGCACATCTGCAGGCACAGGGACTGCACAATCCATTCATTTTTGTGACATCCAAGCAGCTCCTGAGGGGCAGATGCAGCCAGAGTTCACTGTGTCCCCATGTGTCTCCAGTCCCACGCTGGGTCTGTGGGGTCCAGCAAGCCCAGAGCTGATGACATGGATGTTCTGGCTTTGAAGAGCACAAAACAGCCCAAAAAAAAAAAAAAAAAAAAAAAAAAAAAAGAAAAAAAAAAAAAAAAAAAAAAAGAAAAAAAGAAAAAAAAAAAAAAAAAAAAAAAAAAAAAAAAAAAAGAAAAGAAGAGAAAAAAAAAGAAAAAGGAAAAAAGGAAAAAAGGAAAAAAAAAAGAAAAAAGGAAAAAGGAAAAAGAAAAAAGAAAAAGGAAAAAAAAAGAAAAAAGAAAAGAAAAAAGAAAAAAGAAAAAAAAATAGTAGGAATGCTGCCTCTTCCCTGGAATTGCAGCACATCTCCTTCATTCAAGACAGATTTCTTTCTCCCACACGTGGAACAGAGGGAGATGTTATGCAGAGGATGGGGAGACTCCAGGCATCTTTCATTTTTAGCAAGAATGGGATCAGATCCTCCTCTCCTGTAAAAGCAACCCCAGAGTGGGGCTGGATTGCAGATTAAGGTGTCAAACTCTGCTTTTGTGGCCACTGGGGCTTTGAGGTCGGGTTTATCTGCCCCCAGGTAGGGCCTTGTGGCAGTTCAGGAAGCTGAGGGCTGCAGAGGGGCCAGGTCCCTCAGACACCTTTCCTTGGACCATGGGCTCTCCCAGCTCTTGAGAATTTCACCTGGGACTTGAGCAGTAAAGGAATTCTGCCTTGGGGTGCAATTTCTCTGCCTATTCCTGCATGCAGCACAGTGTCACTGGTCTGCACTGGTAAAATACCAATAGCCCCTGGTCACTTTTGACAACCTCAAAAACCAGAAAAACCAGCAGCAGAAATCATGAAATTATTCAGAAAGAAAGAAAGAAAGAAAGAAAAAAAAAAAAAAAAAGTTTAATTTCTCATTCATTTATCAACTGGATTACAGAGGTTTGGCATCTTTCTTCTCAGTGCCACCAGGGTGACCTGAAGGCTGCTGCTCCTTTGTTGGCTGGGATCACAGAATCATGGAATGGCTTTTGTGGGAAGGAATCTTAAAGTTCATCTCGTTCCAAGCTCCTGCTCTCAGCAGGGGCACCTTCCACCAGACCAGGATGTACTGACCATGGGAAAAAAAAAAAAAAAAAAGGATGCTGAAAGTTTCCTGATTAAACTTTGGGCACTGACAGCACCTGTGGCTCTAGTAGGATCAATATGATTTTTCTTTGCCTCTTCTTGCTCCATGACATGGACAGTTAGACCTTGACCCGGCCTTTTCCAACCCAAAAGTGTTAATCAAAGAGAAGTGCCCCTAAAGTGGAGTTTTCAAGCACATCTGAGCAACTTTTCCTCCTCTTGCAATTGAGAACATTATTGAAACTTCATTATTTAAATTTGGGGTTTTTTTTTCCAAACAAGAGCAAGTGGGCTTTCATGAGTGGAAGCCAGCAGCTACTTGGGAAAGTCCAATGAAAATGTAAAATCTCAATGCCCGGGCCAAAATCTGACATCAAATCCCAGGAAGTCCATGCAGTTGGAGCTATATTAAGATGAGAGTAATCCCTGATGGGAAGGATAGATTATTTTATTTGGCAAGTTATTAAAAGCAGCTGATTTTCACCAGTTACCTCCAGTAAGTCGAGTCCAACAACCTGTTTCTGATAAAATGTAACTCGTGCTCTGATGAACTCTTCTTCTTAAGGGGCTGACATGGGCAGCCCAACACATTTCCCCTGGCCCTTGCTGTTATTGGAGATCATCTGGAGAGGGTTATGGATTTTCAGAGGTTTTCAGTTCAGGTCTCATTGCGATTTACTCTGCTAGATTGAATTTTCTGATAGCACAGGGCCTCTGAGCACACTCAACACCTGGTTAAGTTGCTTGAACATGCTCCCAGCAGCTACTGAGATAACCTGAGGGCATCCAAGAGGATGCAGAGCTCCTCCACTTCCTTTTGTGCTTCCTTTCCACACCCTCCTTTGGTTTTTATTGGCCTTTTAAAATTCTTGACGCGCTGTCACGGGGCAGATCTTCCCAGTGCCATGTAAAAAAAGAGAATTTTCTCCTTGTCCTTCCTCTCTGCTCAGTTTATCCAGCAAACACTCGTGTTTGCCTTTCCCCAGCAGCACGCACTGGGAGTTCATGTGGAATTATTTAACCTCTTTTAATCCCCAAAATTCTCTGCCACATCACCTCTTTCCCAAAATCCGGGCTGCCCTACTGGAGGTCTGAGCTGAGTCTGTTCTTTCTCGAGTCCAACTTTTGCATTTGGCAGGCTTCAAACAGACCTTCTCAGCCAGCTCTTACAAATGCTCTTAGGTGCAAGTTGTCCAGGCCTGCTAATTTTAAATGTTTATCTCTCGTGGATGCTGTTTAACATCTGCCTTGAGCTGGAAAAAGCTTCTCCATCATCATCAGGGCCATGCATGTTGCCCTGCTGCTTCCCAAATACAGATCAAAATTATTACATGTTGAACTTCCCTCTGCTGGAGTGCACAGACTGTAAAATTTTGTTTGTTGTAATGTTTTTGTTAAAAAAAAAAAAAAATCCAAACCCAA
>VWYN01011287.1:0-28733 GCA_013400075.1 Hippolais icterina | reverse complement strand
AAAAAAACCCCAAAACAACTAAAAATATTAACTTCTCATTTTTCTGTTATCTTTACCAGCTGCAGAGTTTTCCTGATGTCTTCAGGGTCTCATATAAAGCTTCTAAACTTGATGATGCTTTGTTTGTATTTCTTCATCTCTATTTGCCTTAGTTTAGTAAACACTGGGTTGTTGGTTCACTTATTTATTTTCACTTCCTCTTCCCCACTTTTTAATTCATGATTGAGCTGGGATGAAGTTTTTACTCCAAGTTAATCATTCCCATTGGGAAACTGTGCCTGGGTTGGATCACCATCCTTCCAGGAGAACCTGTGTGCAAAAGATGACCTGGTCAGGTGGAAGGTGTCCCTGCCCATGGCAGGGGCTGGAATGAGAGGAGCTTTAAGGTCTCTTCCAACCCAAACCATTCCAGGATTCCATGATTCCATAAGCAGCTCAGCCAAGAGGAGGTGCTAAAGAAAAGGAGGTACCCCATCCTCAACCTGGTGCCTGGTCATCAGGAGGATGTCAGGACGCAGAGATCACGAGAAGAAGATGGGTTTGATTAGAGAAACATCATTTTGGGGACAGCAGGGATATTTTAATTGGCTCCTGCAACATCCTGGTGTTGCTTTCTGGAAGACAGGGATGGCAATTTGGCGGTGGGAATAGGATAACATCACCCTAATGGCATTGTTGGGATGGTGTTCCCTGGAAAGGTGCAGAGGATCAACAGAGCAGAGCAGAGCAGGGATCAATTCCCTACAATTGTTTACTCAAAACCCAACTTTAATAAACACTCTAATCAGCACAAGGAAATTTCCCACAGTCCACAGAGAGAACCTGAGAGGGGAACCTCATTCATTTCACAGGACGGTGGTTTTAATGTTATTATGAACAATTTAAGTGCAGTTTCATTAACAGATTTACACTTGCTACAATTAATAAACCCAGAGAAGAAAAAAGAATGTGTTGTGTGTTAAACTCAGCTTTCAGTCAGAAGCACACAGGCAAAGGGGGATCTCCTGTTTGGTATCACTGATTGTGGAGATACCTCTGTGTTTATCGAGCATATTCCTCTTCATGGGGCATGGATGGCATCTTGAGAACTTGGCTGAGTTTTGTCAGTTAATGTTTTTAGAAAATTCTTGGGCTGTGTTTGTTTTGTGTCCATGCTTGAAATGTTCTTGTGGTGGATGCTTTCTGTGGGAAATCTGGGATTTCCAGGAGTGTGTGATGTGGCCGAGAAAACTCTGCTCAAAGTCAGACTCTGGAGAGAACAAGGGCTGGATTTGTTAATTGTTATTATTTTTATACTTTAATGAAGCACCTTAATCCTTTTGGATGGGCTTTGTTGTTATTTCCTCTAAGGTATTTTGTGATTAGCAACTTCGATGGCAGCTCAAGCTGTTGCAGAAGGAGTTTTAAAGGAGTTTTTAATCTGCTTGTGCAATTTCACCCCTGCATCCACAGAATCATAGAAATGTTTAGATTGGAAAAGACCTCAAAGATCATCAAGCCCAACCCTTAACTCTGCCAACTCCATCCCTCAACCATGGCCCAGTCCAGACCATTTTCAAGCCACAAGATCTGTCCTTGTTAGATGGGTAAACTTGGCTGGGATTCATTGTGAGTCATCCATTATGTGGCCTTGCAGGTGTCACCTAATTTCCAGTTGCATCCTGAATTAAGTTCCTGACAGAACATTGCTGCTGGCTGAGGATTTTGGGTGAAGATCTTACACTGATTGCTCTTCAGATGCCACGGGGATGTGGTTTGGTAGTGGATTTCACAGTGTCGGGTTAATCACACAGAATCACCAGGTTGGAAGAGACCTCCAGGATCATCGAGTCCAACCCAGCCCCAACACCTCAACTCAACCCTGGCACCCAGTGCCACATCCAGACTTTGTTTAAACACATCCAGGGATGGTGACTCCACCACCTCCCCAGGAAGACCATTCCAGTTCTTTATCATCCTTTCTGTAAAACACTTTTTCCTGATATCCAACCTATATTTCTCTTGGTGTAGTTTGAGGCTGAGTCCTCTCCTTCTGTCAGTGCTGCCTGGAGAAAGAGCCCAAGCCCAGCTGAGCACAGGCACCTTTCAGGGAGCTGTGGAGAGTGATGAGGTCACCCCTGAGTCTCCTTTTCTCCAGGCTGAACAAGCCCAGCTCCCTCAGCCGTTCCTCACAGGGTTTGTGTTCCCAGCCCCTCACCAGCCTCATTGCCTCCTCTGGACGCGCTCAAGAGTCTCAATGTCCACCCCAAACTGAGGGGTCAGAGCTGGACACAGCACTCAGTGTCCATCCTGAACTGAGGGACAGAGCTGGACACAGCGCTCAATGTCCTTCCTGAACTGAGGGACACAGCTGGATGCAGCACTCAAGGTGAGGCCTCACCAGTGCAGATTACAGGGGCAGAATGACCTCCCTGATCCTGCTGGCCACACCATTCCTGATCCAGGCCAGGATGCCGTTGGCCACCAGGGCACACTGCTGGCTCACAATTAGCTGCTGCCACCAGTCCCCCCAGGTCCCTTTTTGCCTGGGCACTGTCCAGCCACACCGTCCCCAGCCTAGAGCATTGCAGGGGTTATTGTGACCAAAATGCAGGAGTTGGCACTTGGGCCTATTAAACTTCACCCTATTGGTCTCTGCCCATCCATCCAACCATTCCAGGTCTGCCTACAGAGCCTTTCTCCCTTCCAACAGATCAACACACACTCCCAGCTTAGTGTCACCCACAAATTTACTGAGGAAAGACTCAATAATGGTTGCACTCAATGATCTTAAAGGCCTTTTTCAGCCTAAATGATTGTGTGGTTCTGTGATGTCAGGGTCTGGTGTTCGACTGGTCCTGTCAGCTGTACAAACCCTCAGAGAAAAGTAAAGCCAGAGCAGACTGATTCTGTGATTCCCTGATTACCTTCATCCCTTCGGTGTCCAAAGTTCCTGATGTTTGAAAACAATAAAGTCCTTATTAAAAAGGGAATTCCCAGGAATTTGTGAAACTGGGCGGTCCTCACTGAGGTTCACCCACATGCATGTGAGCTGCTGGGCTGTGTGAATGGAGAGGAACTAAAATGAGGAAATATTGGGGTTTTTTAAGAATTCCTTTTTTTATCACTTGGTGTTGATTTTGCAGGGCAAGGCTGTATTTTTACCCTTCTGTTTCAACATGCATACATATCCAAAAGCTATTGGAATATCACTTCAGGGGGGATGGAGAGGGATGCCCTTTTCTGGGAGTTTTCCTGCTTTTCCTTGGGGTTGTTGTGATTCCTTGCATTTCATCTTCCCTGTTCAGCTGTGACTCTGCAACACAAAGTTCATCTGGTGCACTGATATTTTAATTTGCTGAAAGGTCATTATGTCACAAAGACTTAGATAAAGGACCTGGAAAAATTACCCTAGGTCCCCGACAGAACTTTTTGTCCTCCCTAGCTTCATGTATTTATCCACCTGCAAAATCAGAATTTCTCAGAGGTTTTTTGCCTGTTTTAGTCCAGTTTTCACAGAGGTTGGGCTGAGCTCATAGGCAACCCTTCTTACTTTTGGCTGCTGCCTATGTTAGGCTGCAAGTAAGGTAAACAATGAACTGGAACCAAACTTTTGTTTTGGTCAAGGGAAAAGAAACAAATCCCTGACAGACTTTTAACTAGAGCACGTGAATGTGTTCTGGGGTAAAAACACTTGGAACCAGAATCCAGGCAAGGCCAGAAGAATGATAAAAGGTCTGAAAAATGCCATGAAAGAAAAAAAAATGAAATAATTGGAAATGTTTATTCTAGAAAATGAAACAATGAGGGACAACTCACAACTTGTCTTTAAGTATTTGATAAAACTTCTGCAAATAAAAAGCAGGAGAAAAAAAAAATCTCCATAACCAGTCTGGTTAGAACCACAAATTTGGTAGAGTAGAACTACAAATTTAAGCCTGAAGTCACGGCCACAGAAATTTAGAGTTTCGAAACATAAATCAAATTATTTTGATGGTCAGCAGGGAGAGAAGCCCAGGAATGGGTTGGGGTCTATAAGGATACTGTGGAGTCTCATCACTGGGGACACTGATAAAGGAAGGGACAAAAAGTTATAGAAACCATTTCTGGGATTTCTTACTTTTGAACAGGGATAAAATAGTCAGACCCTTATGGACTGTCCTAATCTTTGAGGGTTTTTTCTGATAGTTAAAAGAAAAATCCTGAGAATTACATCTTCTGCCTTTACTCTTGGTGAACTCAACATCATTTTCATGCAGGATCAGGTCAGCTGAGGTTGGAAGGGACATCTGGAGCTCACCTGTTTGACTCTGTGAAATTCGGTTTTACCACCTGCAGAGCTCCAACCACCAGGTCCTTCCTTGGACCTGCAGAGCAAACAGACCCAGATGATTTGGAAGAGACCTGAAAGGCTCTTCTGGCCAGTCCTTCCAGGCAGGGTTAAACCATCCCCAAGCAATGCTTTGCTTCTAATCCTCATTTGTCTCATTAGAGTTCAGCCCTTGGAATTTAAGCTTTTTTTTTTTTTTTTTCCCCCACATTAAATAGATATTCATGGGAAGAAATCTTAGAGTTTAGGCACTTGCTGGTTGAGATTGATTACACATTTGCTTTCTCTATCCCTAAGTTTAGCCGTTTTGGTGGGGGTTTTTTGTTTGGTTGGGGGTTTTTGTTTGGTTTTGGGGTTTTTTTGTTTGTTTGTGGTTTTTTGTGGGTTTTTTTTCTTTTTTATGATGATTTTTTTTTTTTATCCTAGCATGTTTTCCAGACCTCTAATCATTCCTACAATGTCATTCTCAGTGGTGAGGCAGGGTGTACATAGTGCCAGCCATTGGAAACGAGGTGCAACCCTGCCCATTCCAAGTCACTGGAAATCTCTGTGACATCATTTTGTTTTACAATTTACCCTGCGAGCAGACTGCCAGTGCAAATCCCATGGTTATTACCTGTGAGGGTGAAAAGGGGAACACCTGGCTGTGTCAAGGAACATTTGCTGTGTAAAAGGGGGAGATGTGGCTCCTCTTTGACCTCAAGGTTGTAGGCAGAAGGTGCTTGAAGGGCAGCTACAAATAATGCAATTTTCTGCTCTACAAGGGTTGTAAAACAAAACAAATCACCCAGAAAGGTTGTGCAAACTCCCTGCTGGAAGTTTTTTTGGGTAGAGAAATCTGTGGCAGAGCAAGAGTAATATTGGTGTGAGTCCAGCTTCAAGCTGAAGGCTGGACCAGCCCTCCCAAGGTCCCTTCCAGCCAATTTTTCTGTAATTCAGGGATTAGCCAGCACCAGCCTGTGCTGTGGTCACCACCATACCTCTGCTGCATCCTTTCCTTGGGGGTAACTGGGGTAATCCCTTGGCCAGATTAACTGCAGGACAGGTTGTTAAAACAATAAAGAGAACTCACATAAAACTCACAGCTGTGAGGCTTTGCTGTTATGTTGGATGAACTTCCAGCAGCTCTCCAGTGGGGAGAATTGGTTAATCAGTGGTTGTGTTTATGAGGGGACAATGACAGTGTCACCAACATGGATTGAGAGTTTTTTTGAGGCTCAGCCTCTTGCATTCAGCTGCCCAGAGCACCTGGCTGTCTCAGAATTGTGTTGTCAGAGGCACTGAGAGAGTGCCAGGAGTTCCCTAGGCCATATCAGCAAAAACAAACACTTTTTACTGACTTTGTGCAAGGCTGTGACTTTTTAAAGCATCCACAAAGGGGCTGAGTGTCAGTCTGAAGTCACCCCCCTCAGAAAGGCATTTGGGAACTGAAATCCTGGTGACCTCACAGGGACACCTGAGAGCCCCCTCCTCTGTTATCCCATGTTACAGCCGTGTTTGTTACAGTGTTTGAAAGGCACATACAAGAAACATAAATAGGTAGGGCTGATTTCTTCCCAGCAGTTTTGCTCTCTCACCCTTCTGGAGGTGACTGCTGTGGAAGGAGATGTTCCCTGTGCTCCTCACTGATATCCTTGTTGCTCAGCATGCTGCTGCCTGTCTCTCAACTAATTGATTTTACACACTTGAAGGAGTTCTGGAGTGTCAGGAAAAAAATGTTGCCTTTGTTTCGTGTTTTCTTCCTCAGAACCAAAGTTGAATTTAGTTGTTATATTTTCTTCTCTCTTTCTCTTGGTATTTCTTTTTGTTGTTATTGGGTTTTTTTGTTGTTTTTTTATTATTATTATTTTATTTTTCCCCTTCTCTTTCCAGTCAGGAAATTGTAGCCATGCTGCAGGGCTGCAGTTTGTGGGGGAGCTCTGAAGTGTTATTGCTGTCCTGATTTGATGTGACCGAGGGATGCTGGGGTAGAGCCAGGAAAGATCCAACTCCTGATGGAAACGTGCCAGGCAGGCAGGAGCTGTTAAAGCAAGGAGGAGATGGCTGCAAGGGGCTGAATACTCTAAAGGCACCATCAGCATCCTTTAAATTATCCCTCTCTGTCCCTTTTTAAGGATGTTTGCCCCATCTTTAGTTGTAGGCATATGNGGCTGCAAGGGGCTGAATACTCTAAAGGCACCATCAGCATCACTTAAATTATCCCTCTCTGTCCCTTTTTAAGGACATCCCCATCTTTAGTAGGCAGATTTGGATTGGCCATTTTCAGGTGTGTGCACACAAGTGATTAACTCATTCCACCCCCTGCCATGGGCAGGGCACCTTCCACCATCCCAGGTTGCTCCAAACCCATCCAACCTGGCCTTGGGCACTTCCAGGGATGGGGAATTCACAACTCTGCTGGGCCGTCTCCTTTAGTTTCCTTCCAGTTTTATTAATCCTTGTGTCCATTGTTATGGCAGTCATTCCTTTTAGCACAGAATCAGACTTTTTATTGAGGTTTGGAAAGTTTAACTCCACTGACTTTCATCTCTCTCTCCCCTCCCCCCAAAAAATCTAAACCAAACTATTACCTTATAAAACAACCCTATAAGTTACATTGCCATGATTTACTGTCAATAAACCACATTTTCTATTTTGTCAATTTGCTGCCACTTTCCATCACTCTTTCTCTCGAGTCACGTTCAAAAGTCTTGTGTATTTAACTCAGATTAACCTGCTGAGAGAGCTGTCTGGATCTTTTTTTCCTCTCTCCTTCCTACAAATAAAAAAAGCTTTACTGTTGTTGACTTTCAGCCAGATGGTGCCACTCCCACCATCCCATCTGAGCACGTTTTTCCTGTCTGAGTGGCTTCCACCTCACATCAGTTTCCATTCCCCTTCACACCCAGCCCCGTTGTTGCTCTCAATTATTCAAGCTAAATCATTTTCATGCGTAACCACTCCAGTTTGCATTAGTAAAATTGCATTTTCACCTCCAGTTCTTTGGAGAAGCCAGTGAACAGAAGCTGGGGTGGGGCTCCATGTGAGTTCTCCTTTCTTTGGTGCTATGTTTAGCTTTCTCTTGAATTTCAGCTCTTTGCATAGTAATCTCACTTGGTTTCTTTTCCTGTTGTTCTCTTTTTAGCCCTGTTGCTCAAAGGCATTTTCTGCTCAGCTGAGTTGATCCTGACAGCCAGGCTGAGACTTCTAGCAATGCTCAGAGGTTTCCTGCTCCTCCTGCTGCTCTAAACATTGTTTTCTTGCCAAGATCCTCTTCCCAGGTGTCCTGATCACTGATGCCCATCTCAGGTTTTACCTTCCTAATTGCCTAATCTGTTGTTTCCCTCATATCCAATACTCCTAAATTGAGCTTTGAAGTCTTTCTCTTGTTCCCATGGAAAAAGGGCCCAACTCTTTTCTTTCCCACTCTTTTTTTCCACAAAATTCTCCCTTTTTCTGTTGGCTCTTTGCTGGCAGAGCAGGGTGTTTTGAGGAGAGCATTTCAATATTTCATATCTCTGACAGATGTGGACATCAATGTACATTGCACATGGAAAAGTATTTTAGAGACATTCAAACGCTGGGAACAGAGAGTGTGAAGTATTTTGGGAGGGTTGTTACTGGTTTGTCTATTTTCTTCTATAAGGAAGGAGTTTTTGGAGGCAGAGAGATGAACCTGACAGTTTTGTTGTGGTTTTTTTGGTGGGCTTTTTGTGGGTTGGGGTTTCCTTAGGTTCTTTTGAGTTTGGGGGAGGGATTTGGTTGGTTTTATGTGGGTTTTTTGGGAGAGTTTTCTGCTTTGGTTTCTCTGTCAAAAGACACTACCGTGGTAAAACAGAGATTTACAGCCAGTGGCATCACCTGAGAAAGGTCTGGGGATGCTGTACCACTAAGATTTGGTTTTGCCATCAGAGTGCTCAGTTTGTGTCATTTGTGCTGTTCTATATTTTCCCTTTCAACCAGACAAAGCAGAAACATCTTCCCTCTAATCTCTTTCCTCCATCTGCGCTGTTAGCAGGTAAGGAATGACAAAAGGAAATGCCTGGGGGAATAAAGCAGAATTAATTATCTTCCTGAACATCAGGTTCACCACAACCTGGTGCACAGTCTGAGGGTGCTGGAAGTTGGCTTTGTTGGGGGATGGATGGGAAACAAAGCTCTCACCCAGCAGCCAAGCTGGGCTGGTGAATCCCTGCAGGAAGCAAGAGGGTTTGATCTTTGCTTCCTTAAAGCTATTGGAAAACACTTTCCTGGTCAAGCCTCCCCACAGCCCAGCCCTGGAAATTTCCAAGGTCAGGTTGGATGAGACTTGGAGCACCCTGGGATAGTGGAAGTTGTCACTGTCCATGGCAGGGGGTTGGAATGAGATGATCTTTAAGGTCCCTTCCAATCCCAACCCCTCCATGATTCCGTGTTTCAAACATGGATGCTGCTGGCGGGTTGTTTGGGTTTGGAACGTGGATATTTCCACCATCAGACACTTCCCTTGGATCCTCTGTCCCACCTGGCACTCAGCTGTGTGCTCAGAAGTGTCGATGGTGGGGATGCAGCCCTGCCACAGCATCCCTCCATGAGCACCGTGGTGAGGAAGGTGGTGGGAGCTGCCAGAAGAATTAAATGTGGCCCTCAGGCTCCTGGGGAGATGTCAGGGCTCTCCTCAGGTGGAAGAGCTCGTGCATGCCTGGTTTAGATAGTGTGGGCGAGTGTGTGTCATGTCCTATTTGTAACCTTTTCCTCTGTGTTTCAGGCTCTTAGGCTCACATTACAACCTGTTCAACCTGTGGCTTTAACTCCCTTTTCAGCCACCAGGAGTGGAACTACTTTTTGAATTATTAAAATTTGTCTTTTGGTTTCAAAGACAGGTATCTGCCAGGGAAAGCTGGAGCTTCCCTTGGAATGGAGAATGTAAACCCCCTCACTCTGAATTATTATAATTTTAAAATTAAGGGGCTTTCAGGCAAAGATATGGGAATAAGAGTAACAGTTCTTTACTAGGAATATTAAAAATAAAAATGTAGTAGTACAAAAAACCAAAAACAAATAAACACTAAAAGCCCTAGAAACACTGACAGTCAGAACACAACCTGACACCTTGGTCAGGGTGTTGGGAGCAGTCCAATCAAGTCCTCCTGCAGTGACAGATGTGGTTCTGTTGGAGCAGAGATGATCCTGTAGAAGGGTGCAGTTTTCTCTGAAGGTCCAGTGGTGCTGAGATGGGTCTGGTCTTCCTCTGGGAATCCAGTGCACACAGGCTGTGCTGCTGTTCTGACTCTCAGGGTTTATCCAGGTAAGAATGTTTGGCTCCTCCCCCTGGGTGGAGCATCTCTCCATGGGATGATGGAATTGTATCAGCCCTGCAGTGAGCCTGGATGGCCCATGAACAGCAGATATCCCCTGGAGGGAGGGTGGGTCCTGGAAGAGATAAAGAACACTGCCCCAGCTGGTTTAACAGCTGGCCCGTTAACAGAAGAATCCTGCCCCCTTCCCTCCAGAGTTATGAGGAATGGGTCATAGAAGAGATAAAGAAATCACCTCCCCAACCAGTTTCAACAGATGGCAAATAGAATACACACTTTTGGTTACACATTACAACCCAAGACAAAATTATATTTGAATTACAGTGTTTTCATACTGAAAACACAGGACTGTGCAGGGGGAGTGCTGATAATTTTTTTTACTGAGTCCAGTAATGTTTACCCCTCCAAGATGTTAAATTCCTCCTAAAATCTGTAGTCAGGCTGCTAAGTCCTGGTGAGAATGTCCCTCTTCAGCAGCTGCTCAGATACAGGATGGCCTCTATGTGCACTGGCC
The DNA here is from genome assembly GCA_013400075.1 of Hippolais icterina. Classification (NCBI taxonomy): domain Eukaryota; kingdom Metazoa; phylum Chordata; class Aves; order Passeriformes; family Sylviidae; genus Hippolais; species Hippolais icterina. Next base: position 18,634 of record VWYN01011287.1, on the reverse strand, counting down.
TTTGGGCACAGGAGGGTTATCAAAAATGTCTTAACTCAAAGCTGGCACACTTAAATGTAATTAGGAGCTTCTTCCCTCTAGGAGATCCTCGGACAGTCTCCAGCTTGTTCTGCTCTTCTGGATCAGCTCTGTCCATGTGTCCATCCTGTGCTGGCTTAAGTCAGGATCTCTTCACTTGCTCTTTGTGTGGTTTTCCCCATTTTTGTGAATCATTTTTCTCCATGGCAGCATTGCTCCCTGTGGTTGTCCTAATCTTGCTCTGCTTCACTCATTTTACAGATGACTTGTCCTTTTGTTTCCCTCCCTCCTCTGCCAAAGGAGGAGAGGTGCCCCTGTCCTGATTTTTGTCAGAGAAGCTCTTGAGCTTGGAGTGGCTCCAAACCACTGGGGCACTCTTGAGTGTCTCATTTTTAGGAACAATGACTTTTTCCTTTGTCCTGAGCCTGGGAGCTCATCCCAGCATGTCCTTCCTCCTGGAAGGCACACCTGGATGCTCCAGACCATCTGTGAAGGACCATTCACCAGCGGGCTCTGAGAAAAATGCTTTATAAACCCATGAGTAATGTGCTCATCCAGAGCCTCGACTGAACCACTTCTGCTCCATCTGACAGAGGGAACATTCCTTTTTTCTCCCCCGATGTCTGAATGAACCAAACTCATCTTGTGCCAACACCTTTGTATTTTTTGTGCTCCCCTTTGTAGGGAAGCAGCCTTTGAGAGTGAATTCTTTGAAATGAGACGTGTTTATGGATTGTTCCAGGAACATACCTGGATTTTCATAGAAAGCTCAGAATAGTGGCACAAACAAGCCCTGTTTAGGGCCACTTTCTTGGAATGGAAGTGATGTATGAATAGTAAAATCATCCTGGAATTTCTCTTAGGCTGGTTTGATAAAGGATGTGGAAGGTAGCCAGGAAGGCTAAAACCTTATCCCGAACTGTGTTACAGAAGGGCACTGTGGTGACTGCTGGATAACATAGTCTGTAGGAAGGATTATTTTATGCATTTCTTTTTTCTTGTTTTCTTTCTTTCATGTTTCTATCTCCTCCTGGTTGCTCTTCAGGATTAAACTTGCCACTGTCCCAGGCTGCTCCAAAACCCATCCAACTTGGCCTTGGACACTTCCAGGGATGGGGCAGGCACAAATTCCCTGGGCAACCTGTGCCAGGGCCTCACCAGTGAATAATTTCCTTCCTAATATCCAATCAAAACCCACTCTCTTTCAGTTTAAACTGTTCTGTAACACTTCCCTTTGCTGTCCTTACCTTAAGTGCATGAAAAAAACAACAACAAAAATACCCAGTGAGAAGCTGTGGACAGGATTTGTCTCCTCTCCAAACAGCCCCAGAGCTCCAGGTGAAGCTGGTGTTCACTCCAGCTCTGAGGGTTCCCAGCAGGAATGCAGGGCAAGCCTGGTGTCTGTCACTCCAGCTCTTCCTTTCCTGATGGTCTGGCCACACTGGGTTCACACTGGATTTCTGGACACTCCCAGGGCTTTCACTTCCCCTAAAAGCAAACAGGAGCTGTCTGTGTTTGTGACCAAAACTGTTGTTCCTCAAACCAAACCACTGCAGCTTTTCTGAGAACTGGAGAATGCCCAGTGTGCTTTATCCAGCTCCCTGGTTATAAATAATACCCAAAATTCAGCCTTGCAGGAGGCCTGTGGGGTCCTGTTTTCCAAAGGTTTTGTGCATGTGATGTGTGTACACAAACCCCAGGCAGCGGGAGAGGTCTAGGGAATGACTGGATGTGAAGAGAAACCTCAGGGGCTTCCCTGTGGTTTTGATCAAGCTCTGATTTTGTGACTGAACTCCCCCTTGCCAGCTTATGGATTCTTCTGGAAAACCTGCCAGATTCAACCTCTCTGGATTTGGGATCCCTCTCTGCCACTCCTCCCACCCAAAAAGCCTTCCAGCTTTTTGGGGTCATCTGACCAGATCTGAGTTCACTCCAGAGTTTAACGCTGTGAGAGGTGGATCTGCTGGAGGGAGACATCGGGGCTGGATTCAGGAGGAAAATAAAACTCAGGTGGCACAGCTGGAATGAAGGAGGTGCAGCAGAGAGCAGGGGGAACTGGGTGGGTGTTGGAACCCTGGGCACTGAGAATTTCAGACTTTCTGTGCTGGCAGCACTGACCCCTAAGCAAACACTGCATTGACCTGAGGCCATGGAAAAGGCTCCCAAAACTGAGTGACAGCACTGGGATTGTGGGTGTGTAGTTTGAATGGAAGTGTGTGATATCACAGGGTGGAAAACTGAGAGTTTAAGGGTTTAGAATACAATAATATATTTAAAGCAGGATGGAGGATTTAGGGCAGAGGCCATTCCTTCTTTTTCACCTTCTTCTTCATGGGTCTGGGTGGGATTATGTAATTGGATAGAAAAGTCTGCATTGCGGGCCAGGGGTGGTTGGTTATTGGGTTAAAAATATAATTAATTTAGATGTCATTTCTTAACTGGACAATTTCTCCTTAAAAGGCCTTGTAGAGACAGAGATAGGGCTCCATTTTTAGTTTGTTAGCTAGAAGTGCTGTAGAATTCACGGTTTGTGAGACTGTAATATAGATAAGAATTAATAAACACCTGAGTCTAAACAAGAAATACCATCTGGTGCATTTAATCCCAACCCTGGCAAAAAGAAGAAAAATGTCACAGGTGGGGGCTCTCTGTGGTTGCCCAGGGAAAGAATCAGAGGTGGATGGATGGAGACTGTCAGGAGTTGGGATCTGAGGTTTTCCAGTCCCTTCTGAGCCTGCATCTGAATTAGAAAACATTTTTCCTGTGCACAGCAGCGAAGAGGTGGCTGCTCAGGGGACGACTCAGGGCTGGATGAGCAGAAATTCAGGGCAGTGTTAACAGGTTACCTGCACATTCTGCTGGAGCCAAGGGCTTTTCCTGAACAGCAGCATCTCACAGTTGATATATCTTGAGAAAAAAAAATGAAAACCAAAAACCAGCCTGTGAACAAATTAGGGCACTCACAAGTATTCACTCAACTTCTTTATAGGGATCCCACCAGGTACCATCTCCACCTGCTCCTGGAGAATACCAGGAGAGGATGGGGCTGTCTGGAGGGGAATGATTCTGTTTAGATGAGCCCAGTGGGGTTCTGGCTCATTTAACTTTAGATATTGGCAGAGATGGAGCAGCACAGGGCAAGTTTTCTTTTGCCTATTTTGGTTCCTTCAGTTTGGAGTGACTCATGCCCTGAAAGTCTCTGCTTCTCTCTTCAGGTGAGGAAGGACAATCAGTGTGAAGACAGATGTAGATGTTTGCATTACAGACACATAATTTTTGCCCACAGATCCCCAGATCCTCTTCCTGAGCCCTGGGGGTCGGGCAGGTCTGGATCTGCATTTCCTTTGTATTCCTGCTGTTCCTGTCATTGACTGAGCAGATGGAGCTGAATTTCATTCACAAGGTTTAAATAGTTTAATGGGTAAATTTTGGAGCATTCTTATTAAAAAGAACAACCTCAACCAAGCTTCTTAGACCCAATGGGAAAAGGAAATTAAAAGCAGTCAATGACCAGTAGTTCAGGGAAAACTACAAGACAATTTGCACTCCAGGTAGTGGAGTCCACTTCTCTCTGTCCTTTGCTTCCCTGTCCCTACCAGTTTTGGGATAATTATTGTTGTTCCTCTCTCATTTTCCCTCAGCCATATGAGGGATATTGCAGCACTTTGCCCTGTACCTTGTAACTGCAGATCTAAGCACTGCTGAGCTCTGTGCTGCAGCATCCCACTATTCCTGGATTCAGATCCTCACCCTGAGCTTCCTGGAGAGGAAACTCATCCCTGGCTACTCCAGCTGATAATTTCAAGCAAGGAGCAGAAGGTGCTTACCCAGCCAGCAGAGCTGTCTGCTGCTGGTTGGAATTCACTCAGGTGCTGCCTCTCTTTTAGTTGTGTGTCATAACTGAAATTCCAGGGTGCCATTTCTTCCTTAAAAATCCCAATCCATCCCTTTTTTTTCCCAGCAGAGGCATTTGCAAGCTTGTCCCTGAGGGGTTAAGGAACACAGCTGCTCAACCGTCCTTTCCCTCTGGCTCTCCAAGCCCTTTGCAAAACTCTCCTTTTTCCTTGAAATCCCAACTCCTCCCACAGAAATGGGACAATCAGACTAAAAGAAGGCTCCGAGCCTCGGAGCTTCTGGATTGGTTTGGCCAAGCTGCCTTTGGATGAGCTGGGGAAAGACATCTGCTTCCCTCCTCAAACGATGGATCTGTCGTTGGCAGGAAGATCAAGCGGAGTGGTTTGAACAGCTAAGTGGGAGTCAGGAGAGTTGGGCACTTGCCTGGACCTCTTTTATTTGGAAAAGTCTCCCAGGAACATGTGCTGCTACCCATGGTCTCTCACTGGTGGTTGGTGACAAAGAAATTTATTCACAGGAGAGGTCACAGGAGAAAATAACTTTTCTCTGTTTAAAAATCTCTCGGTTTGCAAATCCTCCTGGATTGACCCTACAAAGGGCACACAGGAGGTTTGCGCTGTTTTAAACTTGGATTTATCTTCTGTTCTGTCTATATTACTGATATTTAAAATTTACTTCCCCACATTGTCACAACGTTTGTAACATGGTCTTGGATTCTTACACAAAGGTCCTTCAGAAGAGCAAATAATTATAATACTTCATAAATATTCCCTTTTAAAAAATTGTATTTTCCCCGGACCACCAGAGCTTTTGCAGCTTTTGACAGCCTTATTGTTGGAAATTGTGTCACCCATCACTATAGAAAAAAAAACCTTGGTGTCTTACGTTTCTCATTCTTGCACTTTCACACTTGATATGTATTTTTTTTGGATCACTCAGAGGGTTTTTAGGAATAAAGCTGTATTTTCCTGAGGATGTTTAAAAGGAAAAAATGAAAAATAATCTGAAAATCTAGTTTTAAGACAGAGCTGAATGAAGTTATGGAAGAAATCAAAGCCAGGGTTGTTGTGAGAGAAGTTCCTTCAGTCCCATGTTCCTACAAATAATGAATATGGATGAAAGGCAGAGGGAGGTTGTATTTCTGATGCTTGAAATAAGACCTGCCTGCTAAAATCTTTCATTTCCTTTGTGGTTCATGTGAGAAAGGATTAAGAAACTTCATCTCCACCTCGAGCAGTGACTGAAGTCAAGTTACAGAAACTCTAGGGAGGCAACTTGCCCCTGTCTCATTGCATTCCTATTTTCACAGAGGCTCTGGGAAGGTGGGGATGGTGAGAAATTGTTGCTCAGAGAACCAGAAGTGAATTCCACTGAGCTGAACAGAAATAGGTGAGGGGTGGGATTTCACCATCTGAAGGCTTTTCAGTTCTACCCCTCCTTTGTTTGACTCAAAATCCTTTTGTCACTGTGGTCACCGTGGTCCTCATCTCTGGAGTCTCCATCCAGAAATGAGGTGGAGACTCCAGGTGAGAGAGAGATGGAGACTCCAGGTTCCAGCTCCAGGTGAGCTCAGGAACACCCTGGAATCAGGAGAAAAGGACACATTGAGGCCGTCTTGGTTCTACCCACACTGGGTGAAGCATCTCCCAATGGGATGATGTCATGTGTGATGTCATTGGTGAGCCTTCATGGCCCATTATCAGCAGATATCCCCTGATGATGTAATGTGTGATGTCATTGGTGAGCCCTCATGGCCCATTATCAGCAGATATCCCTGATGATGTCATGTGTGATGTCATTGGTGAGCCTTTATGGCCCATTATCAGCAGATATCCCCCAGAGGATGGACGGGTGGTGACAGAGATAAGAAACACTGCCCCACCTGGCTTTAATGGCCGCCCCATTATCAGAAGGCATCTGTGCCCCTCCCCATGGAGTTATAAGAGGTAAAGAAAAAACATCTCAACTGCTTTCAACAGATGAAATAGAATACACTTTTTTTTTTGGTTACATAACCCAAGACAGAGGTTCACAGCCTTTCTTCTGTGAATCCCACCTGTCTCTGAGGAGCTGCCACGTGTCCCCTGGATATTCTGGCCCTGCAGATGAGACTAAACATTTCTGAAGCTCCTTCAGTCTGTGGCAACCCTTGGAACTGTATTTAATCAAGGAGAGTACACAAAGGCTTTATTTGCAGCAGTAGACTGCACAGTAATCCTCTAACAATTCCTGGGATCTGTTGGGAAGGAAAACTCTCATTAATACAGACTTTGCTTACAACTCTTTGCTACGTGAGACTTGCTGCAGAGCTCAGGGCTGCAAGAAATCACATCCAGAAAAAACATTCCCTTCATCTTTCCGCTCAGGGATCAGAGTATGAGTGGGAAAATCCCTGATGAACCCACCACACCCCTACACAGGGTTTTGGGCACGCCAGGAGGGGTTACTGAGGGGTGCTTACCATGCTTCAGCTTCACCCATAATGGATATTCCCAAGGAACTGGATTACAGCTCACCCTCTGATGTTAACGTGAGCTAACCAGAGCTTGTCATGCTTTTTGCTTTATATTTACTTTTTGGATGGGGAAAAGTGATTTCGTGTGTTCCTCAGTCCTTTGTCTGTGTGGCCAGTTGCCCACTGCAGTGGAAGAGGCCAAAGCCCCAAATCTCTGCCTTTTCAATAGGAAAAAACCCAAACGAAACAACACAACATAGCAAAAAAAACCCCTGGAATGGAGAAGTAGTAAAGTGAGTTTGTACAAAGCTGTCTATAACGTCTAATTCAACTTTTCCAGGAGGAATAGACCAAAGAAAGATAATTATTTAGTCCCTCCTGCAGGGAATATCCCCTTTGACAGGCAGGACTCACACCTCCTGAGGGTTCTTTCCAACCATGAGCATTTTGTCATCTGGGGGGGAATTGAGGCAGCTGAACTTCTTCCCTGGCTCACCAGACACCCTGATGACCCACCAACAAAACCCCCACACTTTCTGTTTCCTAATGATGCCCAAAACTGTGATATTTTTGGATTATTTTTATTCCATCTGCCTTTGTCAGCCTGTATCAGTGACAGCTGCGACATGTGAGCTTTTGCTCTTATCACTGAGGAGCTTGAAGGAGTGTTGCTGTGATAGAGTTATTTATTTACTTCTTTAGTTAATGTGCAAAACGAGCCATAAACTCGAAATCCTCCAGTGTGAATCTGTTTGTTGACCTTGACTGAGTGAAAGGTCTGTGGACATTAAATTCACACATCACTGACCTTTTCCAGCTGAGTGCTGGGTATTTAAGTCTGAAGCCATCCAACCACGGGCGGTGGAGTGGGATGAAAGCCTTCAGAGCTGGTGTTTGCTGGCTCTCTGTGGGATGGGAGGAATGGCAAAAAATCAGGTCAGACTAAACACAGAGCTCTGACTCAGCTGAAAAGGAGGATGATGTGTCCCACTGACAGAGCAGCTGAGACACATCCCACTCTTTGTTTATGGAATCATAAAATCATTAAGGTTGGGAAAGATCTCCAAGGTCATCAAGAGGAGTCATTAGCCCAGCACTGCCAAGGCCAACACTAACCCATGTCCCCAAGTGCCACATCTGAGTGGCTTTTAAGGATCTCCAGAGGACAGTGACTCAACCACTGCCCTGGGCAGCCTGTGCCAGGGTTAAACCTTTCAGTGAAGAAATTTTCCCCAATATCCAAACTAAACATCCCCTGGTACAGCTTGAGGCTGTTCCCTCTTGTCCTGTCACTTGTCACTTGGGAGAAGAGCCACACCTGGCTGTCCCCTCCTGTCAGGGAGTTGTGCAGAGCCACAAGGTCCCCCCTGAGCCTCCTCTTCTCCAGGCTGAGCCGCTTTCCCAGCCCACTCAGCCTCTCCTGGTGCTCCAGCCCATCCCCAGCTCTGTTCCTATCCCTGGACTCACTCCAGCCCCTCAATGTCCTTCTTATAGGGGGACAAAAACTGACCCCAGGATTGGAGGAGTGGCCTCAGCAGTGCCCAGCACAGGGGACAATCCCCACCTTGGTCCTGCTGGACACCCAATTTCTGATCCAATCCAAGTGCCATTGCCCTTCCTGCCCACCTGGGCACACCTGGGCACACCTGGGCTCACCTGGGCTCATGTCCAGCTGCTGTCACCAGCATCCCCAGGTCCTTTTCCAACCCCTCTGCCCTCAGACTGAAGTTCTGCCTGGGGTTGTTGTGAGCACCCACCTTCCCTAAAAGCTCACCAGAAGTCAGTACCAGCACTACAAAATCCAAGATCTTCTGTATTCTGGTGTTTCAGCTGCTGGACACTCTTACCTTCAGTGTTTTGCCTAACATAGATATATTTTCTTTAGGACTGTATGGTAAAAAAAAAAAAAAAAAAAAAAAAAAAAAAAAAAAAAAAAAAAAAAAAAAAAAAGATGAGATTTTAAAGACTTTATGTATAATCAAGTTTACCTGAGCCTGCCACAAGCCCCACTTTTCAAAACAGAGCCTCATTTGTTTTTTAAAGTGATAAAACCAGTCACTCAAAAGTAAATATTGGGCTATTGAGGTGAATATATAATTATCCAATCCAGGCGTGAGATTTCAGTGAAGGGAAGAAGTGGCAGTGAAGTACTTGCTAATGGGCTTGGTGTAAAATCTACTGCCTAAAAAAAATTCAGCTATATTGTAGAACTACAGAGTGCTTTGCCAGCCCAGATCAAAGTTAGAGTTGTATGAATTAATTTATAAAGTGAAAACCAGAGGTATTTATAGATGTGAGATGAATTTGGCAAACGTTTAAGTCCAGAGAGTTAAAACTTCCCTTTGAAAAAGTCAGAATGTTTTGAAAACATTTCAATCTTTATTTTTCCAGCAAGTGTTTTGCAAATCTCTCACGCTTCCCCTTGTGCTTTTTTTAAGGTTAAAATAAAATGGCAAGAAGCACTGCAAATCAAAACAAAATAAATCTATGGTATTTCAGATGAGTCAAGATGAAATTTCCAAAGATCTGTTTCCCTTTGGGGAAAAAAATATTTGAGAATGAAGACAACTCCAAAATATTCCCCTTCTAGGGTTTGTATTTTTATTTATTTTAAATTTGACTAGAAAACCACATAATTAATTGTTTATACACTACTAATCAAGGCCCATTCCTAACCTAAAGGAAATTAAAATCTGAACCAGGCATGGCATGGAACAGGGAAGAGAGCAGGATAGGTTAATAAGAAATGGTGAGATTTATTTAATGTGTTAAATTATTTTATAATTTTAGCCCAAATTTGCATCAAACAAGTGCTCCTTCAAAGGATTGGACTTTTTGTCTTAAAACCTTGACAGGCAAATATATGAACAGAGCAATATCTCGTGTATTTTAAAACGAGACAGGAAATTTTTTTTATTATTTTATTTTCTCTGCCTATTTCTGATGAAAATTTATGATTATCCCAAAACCCTGAAGAGGGGACATAGAATCAATCACTTCTTACTGGCAGAAGTTCCTCCTGTGTCCTCATGATCTGTTCCCAAAGTTCACCCCACCAACATTTTTTTCCCACATTACATTTAACAGTGACAGCATAAACTAAACTCAAGCCAAGGTTTGACTCTCTTGACATCATTCCCTTCTCTCCACCTCCTTGCAGCAGGATTTCTGGAAAAGTTTTCTCCCTGTTGAATGCCCTTTCCAATCCCTTTAAAAGAGATGGGGTTGGGAGCGGCCTCAGTTTGTGGCCATAGCAAGGTCAAGGTGTCCCCTCCAAGTTGGGAGCGTGTTGGTGACAAGGGGACACTGAGATATGTGTGACCTCCCAGCTCCTTTTTTTTGAGTAAAAATCACCATTTCCACCTTTTATGACTGAGGCTGTTCATGAATTGCACTTTACGAGGAGTCCATGGTTAATTACCTGAACATTTATGGCCACTGTTGTATTACAAACACAACTTGATTAGGGCTGACTGAGGAGGAACCTCTTGAGGGGGAAAGGCCTTGTCCCTGGGAATTTCCTGCTTTTTTAGCTCCTTGATCTTCTAATCTGCATCAGAGATTCCGTCCTTTACTTGATTTGGGGTTTGTTGTGCTTTGAATTAGCGTGAGAGCCAGGAGACAGGGAATACACCACGAAGCACAGATCCCACTGCTCCTGGCATGAATATTCAAGCTGCCGTCTCCCTGCCCTACATAGCTGGTGGTGTTGGTTAGGCAGGCAGGGTTTCCAGAGCATAAAGCAGCAGAATTGCTCCTGATCATCAGAAAAAAAAAAAAAAATAGGTTGTGGGGTTTTTTCTTCTAAGGAAATTGAAGGAAACACTGATTTTTCAACAAGCTCTGGGTTTCTCTCCCCTGCCTTGAGCAACTATAAAATAAGGCATGGTGTACATCTGTGTGTCTTGGTTTAGAAAGACAGGTGTCTGCCCTGGAAAGCCAGAGCTTCTCTTGGAATGGAGAATGTAAATTCCCGCTCTCTGAATTATTATAATTTTGAAATTAAGGGGCTTTCAGGCAAAGATATGGGAATAACAGTTCTTTTATTAGGAATTTTAAAAGAATAAAAATGTACTCATACAAAAAAAAAATTCAAAACAAAACAACAAAAAAGAAAACTCTGACAGAGTCAGAACACAACCTGACACCTTGTTGGTCAGGATGTTGTAAGCAGTCTAAAATAAATCCTCCTGCAGTGACAGATGTGGTTGGAGCAGAGATGATCCTGTAGAAGGGTGCAGTTTTCTCTGAAGGTCCAGTGGTGCTGAGATGGGTCTGGTCTTCCTCTGGGAATCCAGTGCAAACAGGCTGCCCTGGTGTTCTGACTCTCAGGTTTTATCCAGGTAGGAATGCTTGGCTCCTCCCCCTGGGTGGAGCATCTCCCATGGGATGATGGAATTGTATCAGCCCTGCAGTGAGCCTGGATGGCCCATGAACAGCAGATACACCCTGGAGGGAGGATGGGTCCTGGAAGAGATAAAGAACACTGCCCCACCTGGTTTCAGCAGATGACAATAGAATCCGCACCCCTGGGTACATCCAGCATTGCAACCCAAGACACTGCAGTGGCCCTGGAGAGCTCCAGTTTGCGCCACAAGGCCATGAATCCCCAGGAATGCCTCCCTGAGGATGGGCTTTGCTCACTGTCCCCTTCTGTGCCCTCCCTGCAGGCGTCCAGCACGCGGCCGGAGTGCAGCATCATGCAGGAGATCGAGGAGGAGCGCAGCCAGTGCCTGGCAGAGCTGACCTGGGACAACCAGACCTCAGGTATGGCAGCACTCCCGGCCCTCCCTGGGCAGCAAACCCACATCCCCCAGCCCCACAGCTGCCTTGTCCTGGCCATTTCCCAGCCCTTCTGCTGCTGGAGCTAGGAGGGAGAGAAATAGGTGCTTCTAAAGCACAGTTCAGTCAGCCAAGGGTTCCAGCAGCTCTTCAGGTTCTCTTGCAGCCTCCTGGCTGGGAAAGCCTAACTGAGGTGTTTCAGTGGGTTTAATCACAGTTGTCCACCTCTCTGAACTGGAATTTTTCTTATTTTTCTTTGGGAACTGAAAGCCTGAAGTTTTTCCAGGCCTTGGATTACTTCAAGAGAAGTCATTGTGACCATGTCCTCTGATTAAACTGCCCTCCCTTCCCTATACCAAAATTTCTCCTGTCCTCATGGTGAGGCAGAGGGTGCTCCAAGGCTCTGAAGTGTTCCTGGAGCTGGGACAGGCAGTTGAGATCCCCTCCTTGTTCGTGGAGCTCTCACCACACTGAGAAATCCCCCTGGAAGGGTCTCCGCTCTCCTTAACCCTCTTCCTGCTTCAATGATCAGGAAAGGAGGAAGGTTTTGGTGCTGCTCCATCCCATCCCATCCCATCCCACTCCACCCCACCCCACCCAGGCAGCAGACCCAGTCCCTCAGACTCTTCCTGCAGGACTCACCTTCATTTGCGTGTCCTCCTCCGTCAGGTTGAAGTGCCTCAGCTCGNCCGATCTCATCCCATCCCATCCCATCCCATCCGATCCCATCCCACCCATCCCTCCCTGCCCTGCAGCAGAGCTGTCAGAACCCCAAGTTAAGGCATCCAGTTGGATCTCTCCCCCTCCAAACGCCTCTCCCAAGTTACCAGCCCCGTGTCTGTCAGTAAAAGCTGCGTGGGGACTGCCAGGATCCAAAAAGAAGGGATCACTTTTCTGGGAAAAGGGCTGGGAAGATGAATCGCAAATCCTGCTTGAGATTTGCATCCCTCCTCCCAAAAGAGGGAAAAGTGGAAGAGGAAACTCTCCATTGGCAATGTTTGCAGCCAGGTCAGAGACTGAAGGGCTGTTCTGGTGGAACAGAATCCTCCTGGGACAAGCTGATCCCAGGAGGAGCTTCACGGGATGCCAGGAAGGCTTGTGGCCCCTGCTTTTATCTACTAAGGGATGGTTGTCTTTGATTTGGAAGCTGTTTCAAGTGTCCCTGTGCTGTTAAATGGAGCCTTTTGAAGAAATGTTCTTCTGGAATCCAGTAAAGGGAGAGCTCAGGGTGGATAAAAGCCTTCATCTGAAAGCCAGCTAAATGCTTCGTTTTCATGGATATTTAAAGAAATTAAATTAAATACAATACATTAAAAGGAGAATAAATAGTTGAAGTGATAATACTCTTTCTGCTTTTCCAGAATGATTTTTCTCATTGGAAAGTTTAATCCAAAATAGTGGGGGTTTTGTTTGCTTTTTGCTTTTTTCTGTAACAACAGAACTAAACCAATGCAAGTATTTTTCCCAGTTCTGAAGTAAAGACACACAGCCATGTTGCAAGTCATTAATGCCCAAAGCAAGTACAGAGAAATCCTTTGGAAGGTTTTTTCCCTGATGGAGTGCTGAAATGCTGGGCTGGGATAAATCTGCATTTCCACCAGTCACTACTGATTAATTGACCTGACTCAAAAATTGCAGTTTTGAGCACAGGAAAATGGTTTTTTCCATGGAGATAGTACTGGAACTGGACTGACAGGGCAAGGAGGAATGGCTTCAAACTGAAAGAGAGCAGGTTTAGATTGGATATTAGGAAGAAATTCTTTCCTGGGGGTGTGGTGAGGCCTGGTACAGGTTTCTAGAGACACTGTGGCTGCTCCATCCCTGGAAATGTCCAAGGTCAGCTTGGGTGGGGCTTGGAGCAACCTGGGACAGTGGAAGGTATCACTGCCCATGGCAGAGGGTTGGAAGGAAATGATTATAAGGTCTCTTCCTTTGTGGAAAGCAGCTGGCATCCATTTACCCCAAAAATATCAGCAGGTATTTCAGAGCTCAATACCTGACTTTACTATCCAGACACTCACAACTGCCCTGGAGGCAACAGGAAAAAAACAGAATTATTGGCTTTCAAATGGGTGACTGTGGATGAGTGTATGGAGAACTCTGTTATGTGCTGTGTGGACAGATAATTTCCAAGTGCCTGCTTAGGATGTGTTTCCCCTTCAGCGTGATCACAGCATGTGAGCACAAGTAGGTCAAAGAAGGTTTTTTTCTGTAGTGGGGCTCCATAACTCAATAAATGTGGCTGAGCTGTAAAATCAAACTTTGGACTTTGGCGGTTGGGGGAGAGGGGGAAGTTTGTTGGAGAGAAATCTCATGGAGGTGATGATAGGAGATCGTATGAAGGTGCTGACTGTTTCATCTGAGTGTTGCTGGAAAGAGAAATCCTAGTAAAATTCTGAGGAAAAACATAATTTTAATGCAATTCCATCCCCCAAAACAGGAGGATGGAAAGTAGTTGAGGCTCCCTGTGACCTGCAATGTAAAACTTTGATTTAGGGCCAGGTAGTTGTGTTGCCTTCTGCACTTCCCACACCTTTTCAGGAAAAGGAGAATCACTTGAGGTTTAAAGAGTGATTTGTCATCCTTTCTAATCAAATGAGTGCAAATAAAAGTGTCTCTGTACATTCTGGAAAGAAAGCTTTGTTCAGGAGCCATTATCAATTGTATTGATCAGAGGGGTTTAATCACAGCTGTAATTTGATGTGTCAGACAGATTAGTCACTTGTTAAGAGTGTTTGATGGTGATGCTGAGGTTGATCACTGGCTTGGGTTAAGCAGGTAGATTTCCACTGATAAACAATAATGTCCTTCTTAACCTTTTCTTTGTCTTCAAACACCCACTCCTTCCTCACAGGGGCTGAACATGCAGGAAATCCAGGCTTTCTTTGCAGATTAAACTTCTTCCATCCCTGGCAGTGTCCAAGGCCAGGTTGGACAGGGCTTGGAGCAGCCTGGGATAGTGGAAGGTGTCCCTGCCCATGGCAGGGGGTTGGAAGGAGATGATCCATGTGGATCCCATTATTCCCTGTTAGGAGTGTGATTCAGTACCTGTGGATTTACCCATATTTGAGGAGGTTTGACAACTGGACTTATGGATTTTAAAGGTCTCTTCCAACCCTGATGGTTCTGTGATTCCACAGCCCAGGGGTCACTAAATATTGCCCAACTCTGAAGTTTGTTCAGTTCGTTTTCCAGCACAGGAAAGGCTGCAGAGGATGCAGTGAGGGGGAAATCCACAGGGAAAAGCAGTTGAAGCTGGCAGTGTGTACAGAGGAGAACCAAATGGCAGAGAGATCAAAGTCTGAGCCTTTAAGGGAATTTTTAACCATCAGAGGACACCCAGCAGCCCCTCTGCAGGAAGGAGAGTTTTATGGACTGGGCAGAGCTTGCCCAGTTTCTGGAAGGGCGTGTGGGATGCAGCTGCAGCACAGGGCTGGATTTCGTGAGCAGGGTTGGCTTTGCCCTCCTGTGCCCTGGTGTGCTTTAACTCCACGCTGAAGTGACTAGCAAAGGCATCAAACAGCACTTGTGGTTCAACACAGGAGTGGATTCTCTGCCAATAAAGTCAGGAATAGGTAGATAGACCAGATTCACATGGGCAAACAGCCTTGGAATGACTTTTGGCCAGGGATTTCCAGTTGGTTTTGGGTATCTCTGGTGTGTTGTGACCAGACATCTCTTTCAGGATGTGATGAATCCTGTTCAGATTGTCTCAACTGTTATCAAAATATTTAAAATGAGGGGAATCTTAGTGAGCAGCTCAGGTGTGTAGGAAAAAACCCCACATTTCACAGATAATCTCTGTGCTGCTGTTCACTGGTGTACTGGTTTGAAAGCAAAACCAGTGAAAGACTCCAAGTCAGAAATACAATTTAATAAGAGGAAAAGAAGTAAAATAAAGTAAAGTAAAGTAAAAAAAAAAAGAATGCAATAGTACAAAAAAAACCACTGACAGAGTCAGAATACAACCTGACACCCTGTTAGTTAGGGTGGTGGCAGCAGTCCAGATGAAATGGTCTTGTCAAAGCAGTGATCCTGCAGAAAGGTCTGGGAGCTCTTGTCCTCTGCAAATCCAGTGGGGGTAAAGGCGGCCTGTGCCCAAATTCCAGATTATATCCAGGTGGGAATGCTTGGCTCCTCCCCCTGGGCGGAGCATCTCCCCATGGGCTGATCTCATTCTCTGAGCCCTGCAGTGGCTCCTTGCTGGCCCATGAACCAGAGACAGCTCCCACAGGGAGTTACCCATGAGCCATGGGCACAGCATTGCTGGGCCACGGACAGGAGAGAAGGGAAACACTGCCCCAGCTGGTTCCAACAGCTCATGGGGATGGGGATAGAATACAGACTGTGGCGCAGCTTACAGTCTAACAAAGGACAACTAGCTTGGAGGGGATTTGGCCAGATGTGGTGAAATCATGGCAAGGGGGTTGAACAAGATGACCCTTAAAAGTCCCTTTCACCCCAAACTATTCCATGATTTTGTATTTCAGAGAAGTGAGGAATGCAATCCCAGCCTCACTGAAAACTGGGATTTAGCTCCAGATGCTTTTCCAGCTGGGACCTATATGTGCAACACAGTGGCTGCTCAGCTGATAATGCACTGGGCAGCAGGAGGGAAGCTCTCCCAAGGGCTGGGATAAGGGGGTTTGCTTCCCAGGCTCACAGACAGAGGCAAATCCCTCTCTGAGAAGTGTGGCTGAGCTCCTGAAGGCTGCAAGGCAGGAATCACCACTGCACTGCTTCCCTGCTGGCTTTCACTTGCCTCTTTTATGTCATGGTCCCAGAGCACAGAGGAGTAATTCTGGGTTTGCTTTTGAGAAAGCCTCACCTCTCTGTGGTTGTAATTTACACACAGTTCAGCTTAAGCTGAAGCACACAAATGAAATGATAGTAAATAAAAAGAAGTAGCCCTCTCTTTGTTAAAAGGGCAGGAAAATCAATCAGCTCTAGGTCGGCTGGCTCAGCTCATTATCTGTTTATCCCATTATTACTAATTAATTTGCTCTGCAATCAGATACTCTTTCAGAAGCAGGAGAGTTATTTAGGGATAACAGCTGAATAAGGAACTGTGGCTCGTGTCTGGGTGGGAGGAGCAGCTCTGGAGACCCAAGAGCCGTGCAGGAAGCACGGCTTTCATGGAAACACAGAATTATGGAATGGTTTGGGTGGGAAGGGACCTTAAAGCTCATCTCATTCCAACCCCCTGCCATAGGCAGGGACACCTTCCACTACCCCAGGCTGCTCCAAACCCTGTCCAACCTGGTCTGATACCCCTAAGTCCTTCAACATTTCATTTTTTTGTTTGCCCTCTAGCCCTGTCTGTCCTGAAAACAGAATAAAACCCAATTAAAAAGCCTGAAAAATGGAAAACATGGGGAAAAAAAATAGTGTCCTTCCCTCTCCCAATGCCTGTTCACATCTGCTTAACTTGCACATTCCTCACCCTTGTTGTGAGATAGAGAGGAGTCCTGCAAGCTCATCATCACCATTGTCACATGAAAAAAAAAATCCAGGTGGGAAATGGCCCATGCTGTTAAAACTCTGAATATTGCTTTTATTGAGGAGGTTGGCTTGAAAAACCAAATTTGGAGCCCGAGGTGTCTCTGTCAGTCCCCCCAAAAGAAGTCAACGCATGTTTGATGGGAGGAGAAGCATTGAACATATGGAAATTAAAATCAAGCTGGAAAAAAAAACATTGATGAAGTTTAAATTAGGAGCCTGTTTATTCATCACCATCTGTTTATAGTGCAGCAAGATAAGAAATAATTAATAGTTCCTTGCTTGGAAAAGTTCAAGTTGGAATTCTCACCTCCCAGTTGCATAAGCCCTGCTGGGGCGGATGAGGTGTCAGTGGGATTTGTGGGACAATCCTGTTATCAGCAGCTCTCCAGGTGCTGGAGAAGGCACCATGTGGCTGATCCAGCTCAAAAACTCCAGAGAGTGCCCAAAGTAGGGTGGGAAAAACTGTGGGTGTGGCACTTGAGGGTGTGCATCAGTGGGGAATGTGGTGGGGCTGGGTTGGTGGTTGGATTTGGTGACCTGAGGGGTCTTTCCCAACCTCAAAGATTCTGTGATTCTGTCACTTCAGAGTTATGCAGAGCTCTCATAAGTCTTGTACCGTATTCATCAACCTCTAAAAAAATCCTGGGACAACAGGAATGGCATTAAATGGCAGATGTTGGTCTGCTAAATCAAACCCTAAATCAAGCCAATGTCAACAAACTCAAAAAAAAAAAAAATTTAGCTCAGTTTGAGCGAAATACAGATCTCATATTTCAGTCTGAAATATGTTTGATCTTGATGGTCTCTCTAAAGGCAAAAGCACCTGCTGGACTTCTTGCCATGTTCTGTTTTGTTAATTTTTAATTTACTTTTTTGCTATTACTCCAGCCTAGGTGATACAAAGGGCCTCTTAGCTCCATTCTTGCTCTGACCAGCAGCAGTGGGCACTTCCCAGCTGTGACATCAGTCCCTTCCATTCCTTGACAGGGTGGCCTCTCCTACAGCAGTAGAAAATTCAGCCATGGGACATCAAGACCTTAAACCCCAGAATCCCATGCAGGATCAGCACCAAAGTCAAGCTCCCTTTTATTTAACAGGAATTTTTCTCCCAGTTCTTTGGCAATGGTCATGATGCACAGTAGGACAGGTCCTTCCAAATGGTCTTCTGTGGGGTTTTTGTCTTCTTTTCTTCTGCTGCTANATCCACAGTAGGACAGATCCTTCCAAATGGTCTTCTGTGGATTTGTAATCTTCTTTTCTTCTGTTGTTAGAGCCGGGATTAAATGCTCGAGTGGCTCAGTTCTTATTTGGACCTAGATGTTTATAAATTCTTATCTACGTTACTGTCCCACAAGCTGTGAGTTGTAGCTAACAAGGTGAAAAATGGCTCTGTCTCTAACTTTCCAAGGTTTTTTAAGCACAAATTGTCCAATTATAAGATGACACCTAAATTATTTTTACTTTTAACCCAATAACCAACCACCTGTAGCCCGCAATGCGGACTTTTTCATCCAATTACAAAATACCACCCAGACCTATGAGAAGGTGAAAAAGGAAAACTTAGCCTATGCCCTAAATCCTCCATCTTGCTTTATATAGATATTACTATGTTCTAAAACCTTAAACTCTAGGTTTTCCACCTTGTGATATCACACATTTCTATTCAAAGTACACACCCACAATCCCAGTGCTGTCACTCAATTTTGGAAGCCTTTTCCATGGCTTCAGGTCAAATGCAATATTTTCTTTGGGGTCAGTGCCTGTTAGCACACAAAGCCTGGAATTCTCAGTGCCCAGGGTTCCAGCAGTCTTCCTTCACCATTCCCTCATCTCTCTGGGACTCTTCCCAAACACCTTCATGCTGCAGCTCTTACAGAGGTGGAACCCACTCCCTGGAAACTCGAAATAAAGAAATCTGCCTTGGATTTTTCAGAGGAGAACCTTTGCAGTCTCTGCTGTGAAAGTTGGCCCTTCAAACACGAGGAGGGAGCAGTGCTGTCAGTGGTAAACCCACCCTGAACC
>VWYN01011285.1:8255-87243 GCA_013400075.1 Hippolais icterina | reverse complement strand
TTCTTTTAAAATTCTTTTTAAAGAAATGATTTCTGAGTCAAAGAATAGTATAAAATGGATACCCAAGTCCTTCACTTATGCACAGTCAAAATTCCCACTGGAAGTAACCTTCCTTATAATCTAACAATCACAGTTTTTGAAGTTTTTCATGTACCTGTCTTTAAAATAAAGTAAAAGAAGGGAAAATTCCATATATCCCTACCTTATAGCTGTGTAACATAGGCAAAATAGAGCCTTGTGTGCCCATAAGGCATAGACATCCTAATTAACAGATTTTCAAGTAGACAAAGGTGTCTGTTTTCAATTAAATTAAAGACTGTATAATGATTCTTAAAAGTGCCTCAATTCACCATTCTGTTTGCTTCTGACAATTTATTACTCTAGAGGCCAAATCTTCTGTCAGTGATTTACAGGCATTTTGAACAGAATCATTTCAAACAGCAAAGGGGCTCTGCCACAGGAAAATGTAGAGACATCTGAAAATAAAACAGTTCTTATTGATTACTGATATTAAATATAAATACTAATGCAAGGCTGATGTCTCTTAATATTAATATTAGCATAGACGTACTTTCTATTAGTGTAGTTTCACCTCAGCTGAGGTTATGATTAAAAGTGGAATATAGTTGTGTTCTTAATTTTTTTTGTCTTAATATTAATGTGATCCATCACATGATGGATCATGGACATGATGGATCACCGAGGAATTAAAGTGTTACCTTAGTAAATCTGTCCAATAGCATTACCATTTAGGAAACATAATGATAACTTTTAATTAGACACAGATGTCATGAAGCTTGGAATATACATTTCAAGGTGGAGCAAGGTTTAAAAAGAGAATTAGTGTGAAGAAAAAAGCAAAAAGATATTAATAATAAAAATAATCATATGTCTTGAAAAATAGTTAAGAGCAGTATATTGTGAACTAGCCAGGGTGAAAATTACTACCTGCATAAAATATTTGTATGCAGGCATCTTTCTTAGTGGCCTAGATGGAATCCTGTGCATTGGCATGCACCTCTAAGCCTCCACCTGCCATCTTACAAGTCATCCCTATGAATATGCATCATGCATGAGTGCTACACATTTGAGAAAACTTAATTGCATCTACTCCATGAGCGCTGCTCAGCGTACATCTCCTTTTACAAGACCTTTACAGATTTTGTGTTGGAAGACTACTGGAAAGAAATGTCAGACTCAGCCCTGTGTAAATTTAACCACATGTGATCTTTCTCCCTGTAACTCATTTATTTCCCAGCTCTGAGCTTCCTGAAAATTTTCATTGTGAAGATGGCAATACACTGGAACAGAGAAGTTGGGGATCCTCCATCCCTGGAAGTATCAAGTCCATGGGGCTTTTAGCAACTTGGTTTAGTGAAATGTTCCCTGCCCAAGGCACTTGGATTGTAACTTAATATTTATAAAGGTCCCTTCCAACCCAAACTATTCTATGATTCCTTCATGCAGGACACAAAAACCATAATATGAATTTCAAAGCTTGCATTTGCAATTCTCAGAGAAGACAAGAAATATTTTTTAATGGTGCAAACAAATTATTGCCTATGGTTCTTGTAATATACACCTCTTTTTTTTTTTTTTTTTAAATCACAGTCATTTTTTTTGCATGTAGTTAAATAGCCATCCAAATGGCTATGTTGGAGGAAAAGAATAGTTTCTTTTTAAGCTATTTTAGAAAAGATTTTCATAAAAGTAGACAGACAGATCTGAAAGGGTACAGAGAGCTCTAAATGCCACTGAAACTTGATCAGAATTTTATGTGTGCATTTCAATATTTAGGTTTGTTTTTTTTTTTNTTAAATCTAATGTTCTTACTTTGTTTAGTTTGTTGAATTAAAGACAGCCCTTAGGAGAAGTTAGGGCAATTTTTCTTCTTTTTTTTTTTTTTTTTTTTTTTTAAGAAATATTTAACCAGCAAAATCCAACACATAATTCTAGAGAGGAATTAGGTCTATGACAACCCAGATTTTAGAAAGCTGGGAACTCTTTTATTAAATTTAGTTTTTGCAATCAGATGGAAGGGAGGTAGAAATTATCTCAGAAATCCTAGCTTTGATGAGTTTAAACCGTGAATTCACAGATGAAATACAGTCTGAGGTACTCTCTTATTTTTTAAGAAATATATGAACCTCAAATTTTTAACCTTTTTCTAGAAGATTCTGCAAGTGTCTGTTCCTGTCCCTGCTGCTCTTCCATTGCAGACACATTGGATTTCAGTTTCTTGTGAATATTTAGGCAGGTACATACACCAGACAGCAAAACAAGAGGGAAGACAGATTAAAATATCTTTGAATACACCACAAAGCCTATCCCTGGCATTTAAGCTAAGGAATGCAGCAGAGCAGCTATAGCCAGCTTGCAAAGCATTTGTATCCAGATAGAGTTTTCTGTCATTGTCTGAGAGAATTGCTGTGCTCCCCTGAAATTCTGTGTATTATAATCATAGGGAAATTATGTCCCGCTAGAATAATAGTTTTAAAGAGGAAAAGTGAAATAATACATTGCTTGTTCTGGGTACAATGAGAGGAGATAGGGTCTGTGAGGCATAAATCTCTCTGAAACACATGTAGAGAAGAAAGAGCCAGGGCTAGTGAAACTTAACTGTATTGTCTTTCTTTGAGTAATCGCCACATCCTCAAATTTCAGCCTGGGTTTTCTTAGAAGCAGCTGGACGTTGCAGTCAAAAAGACAGTCCTGTAGAGTAGGTATGTTTGTGCGCAAGTATCAAGGAATCAAAATGTAATCAAGGAATCAAAATCAGGAGTGAAAAGATGACTAAATTTCTGGAAGGGAAAATATGCACTTCAAGAACTTTTCAAGCTAAGAAAATGCTAATTTCATAGTCATTACCATTTCTATATCCCAGGTGGCCCAGTTAAATAACATTTTAGAAAGACCAATGAGCTGTCCATGCTACAGTTCAAGATTTTATTCTATGCATGAGGTAAATCATGACAGAAAGCCCTAAGGTAGTCTTTGAAATGCAACCTACATGGGTTATGATGAAGAGAGATGAGAATTGGGCTTTTCACGCATTGTTAACCTTTAAGAGATAACAATTAAGGACAAAATAGACTGTGACAGTCATCTGGATGAGTGTCTTACAGTTGGTATAATAGGAAGATGCTAATACAAGAATAGTTTTATCAAAGTGATAAGCTTGGAAAAATAGAACAGAATAGAACAGTTGATTTAGAAGGAACCTACAGTGCCCATCTGGTCTAACTACTTAAATCTAGTCCAACTGCCTTCATGTAGTCTAACTGTCTAGACAAAGAAGAAAAATGCCAAAGATGCATTCAGCATACATCTGAATGGAGGTACATTGAATAATATCACATTTGAGTGCTGGAAAATAAAAGATCATAATAAACAAAACACAGTAATATGGAGTTTAAAAATATCTTAAATGTGTTAAACTAGGTACTTAAAAATATATTGATGCACATATTATTGCTTATTATTTAAATATATTACTTCAAGTGTCTCTCAGGAAATAAATTATTCTCATTCCCTGATTCAAAAGAATTTGCAAACATTTTTAAAATCTAAAAGCTTGGGTTTCTGCCAAAACAAAAACTGAAGCAAAACGCCTCAACTGGCATGATCAGATAATTTTTGCACCAATTTTATTTGTCTCTTTGGTTTGATCCAAAATTTTCATATCAGCCCATCCATAGGAAGAAAAACCCAACCAAACCAAACAAACCTATCACTCAAGAATATTAATTATTTAGCTTATTTCTATAATTCATAACAGCACCAAAAATATACCTATGAAATTGTGTTTATACAAATCTATAAGAAACTCTGTTCTTGTCTTCTTGGATGGGATGGAAATATTAACGCTCTTTTAGGATCAACATGACCTAGCTTTAAATACACATCTGTAATCAGGCACAGGTGTCACAAACTGGGGATATCAAAACAACTAACTTATATAAGGGATTACAAAATATTTCCCCCAGAGATATATCTGGATGTTTATGCACTTTTTGCTTTTTAAGTGGAAAGTAATGTGAATCATTAATATCATCCTTCTGTGAGTAAGGAAAATTTTTTGCTAATAGAAATAGTGTAACATATGAACAAAAGGGCTTTGAGCTGTTATGAAGGTGAAAAATTATGGTATGAAAAATGTATGTGGTATACAGATCTTCAAATGGCATCTGAACACCAGGATCATAAATTTATATAGTCTTACTCCTTCCTTCTTCCTCCCATGTTTTCTTAATGGTTATTTAAATGATTTAGGGTCTTTACTCAGCACCATATTCAAAGACAATCAATATCCTAAATATAATCTTTCTGAATGTATATGTTCATTAATAGTCATCTAATACATTCCTAATTGCAAGGCACTTCATGTCTTAGTAATTTTAGAATACATTTTCTCCTGGAATGACCTTTAGGATGTTCTGTGTGTGTGGACACGCACACAAATACATTATTCATGTACTGAAGCACAGCTCAGTGTTGAAGACCAGGGATAGCATGGACAGGAGCCCTTCTACTTGCAGTATTTCTGTGACAGAAAGAACTAAACTTGTAAGGAAAGCATACAAAGTATGAAGTCTTTAAACTATAGCTTAATTCAAACTTTGTCAAAGAAGGAAGGATTCTTTGTTTGTTTTTTTTTTTTTTCTTTAACGTTCAAAATAACTGCAGTAGCCTTGTTTGTATCTCCACAAATCACAGCTGACCCATACATACTATGTGATTTCCTTTAGCATTATCTCTGTAAAAACATCCTTTTATTTCAGTGACACAGTAGATAAGCCTGTAAAGAGGTCTGCCAGTACAGAAGTTTTATATTCATACCTCAGTAAAAATATTTTAAACTAATTATATGAGCAGAAAATCAGTGGCCATAATGTATGTTTCTCAGTTCCCAACTTCTGCTTCAATTAAAACACTATCTGAAGAAAATTATAATAATGACTCATTATTCTCTGTTAAAGGAAATGGAGATATTCCCTATGACACAGAAAAGGTCCCTAAATTGCTAGTTTTGAACCTATACCCCAGAAAGCTAAAACTAAATACTTCCAAAAGTGATGATAGATTGCTAGTTTTTCTTTCTTCTCCTTTTTTCTGGCTTTTTTTTTTTCTCTCTTAGGTTTTTTCACACTAACAGTCTCATGATTGAGGTTTATAGATCTGCTATAAATGATTCTTTAATTGCTTTACAATACAGCAAATTCAGTTAAAAAAAAAAAAAGAAAATCTACCATATGCTCATTACATATCTGGCTACATATTTGAAAAGATTTAACACCTTTCTCCCATGGGGAGACAGGGAAGATCCAACAGTGCCAGAAGGAGTCTATAATGCTATTTTAAGTCAGCAAACAGATCCATATCTAGATTATCTTTGTGAGAAACCACAAACAGACCTGAAAGCCTGTTTCTTTTAAAATTTTTTAAAAATAACACTG
Organism: Hippolais icterina; assembly: GCA_013400075.1. Classification (NCBI taxonomy): domain Eukaryota; kingdom Metazoa; phylum Chordata; class Aves; order Passeriformes; family Sylviidae; genus Hippolais; species Hippolais icterina. The sequence goes on along the minus strand of VWYN01011285.1, from coordinate 81,787 downwards.
GAGGACGGAGTAAAAAATTAAAACTACATCCTGTGTTTAAAAAGACAGGGAAAACAAAGAAACTGAATGTACATTCCTTTATTGCTTTACATTTCTTTTGATTTGTTCTGAAGAGCTTCACATGACAGTGAAAAGGAGAAAGATCATAAAAAGCTTTCAAGTTTCTATTCAGAAAAAAAAGCAAGCACCACTGGCATGAATACACATTGTGATGATTATTCTGTTTTGCAAATTCCAGCTGAGTATAAAAATTAGTACATTGTAACTGCTTTTCAAGTTTTTATTTTTATAAAATTTAAAAGATTAAATATAAAAGCCATTATATATTTTGATATATGAAAGAGAGGAAAAGAAAAAGTTAATTTGTCTTCAGATATTTACCATGGCCAATATAACTTGTTCCAAGGTGCTTGATGGAATTGTGGTTTTTTTGGTTTTATTTTTTTCCTTTTCCTGCTTAAAAAATAAATAAATAAATAAATAAATAAATAATCCCTTAAAGTTTATTATCTGAGAATAAAAATTCAATCTCATTTTTTTAAAGTTTCTTGTAGCATATTTGCTATCAAGAGGAAGAAGTAGCTTGTACATCATTAGATGTAGTTTCCTGTCTAGATAATTGACTTTAATACATTGCGTCTACCCAGTTGATAATTTATCAGTCAAAACCTGGAAAAAAAAAAATTGAGGAATTATGATTCATTATAATTTATCTATTGAAAAGCAGTTATAATTAATTGTGTTTGATTATTGGCAGTTTGGCAATATTAGGTTATTCCAAGCATTTGTTTATGAATTATTATTTTGGTTTTAAATTGACAAACTTTTGAAGATTCCATTTGTTTTCCTTTTCACATGCACACATACACTCAAGTCAAGTTAGATGAAAACTGAAGTTGAAATTAGCAGTAGCCTAAGGGCATTACTGTAATTACTAGGCCGTTTAAAATATATCAGTATCATGTCTAATATAATAAAAGTAGAGTCATTGCTGTAGCACAGTTAAGAACAAGAGACTCTGCAAAAGGCTGTCAGATTCTGTTAGCTGAAATCAGAGCTAAACTAAATGAATTATCTGTGTGATTATAGCCACTGTTCTTACCAGAAAATCATCTGCAAAAAGAGGCCCTTTGATAGGTCTGACTTTTTTTTTTTTGTTTATGGACTTTGTTTTACTTTTTCCTAAAGTTAAAACTACATGATGAGTAATAAGGATGCAAACAAAAAATCAAGATGTTAGGTTTCACAAAAATATAAGTTTTATCTGTTAGAGTGTATCATAGAAGTGGGCTTAAAATTTCATACTATATTTATTAAGGATTTCCAAGTTAAAGAAATTTCTTTCTCTGCAAAGAGAAGAACCTCTGACAGAAAAAGTTAGGCAAACTTTAAAACGGAATTTGAAAAAAGTGCGTCAAGGTTTTGGTACTTAATGTCCAGAGATTGTGAACTGATTTCCAAGCATTCGGATCTTTTCAGGGACAGACTTTGCACATGCAAAGTCTGCTACTGTGATTAGGAACAGGATGTTAGAGCCTAAATTAGGTCCATACAGTTCTTTCCACCAGGTGAGACACATGGCCAGAAACAAGGCCAGGGCAGCAAAAATACCAGTCTGGAGAACACAGGTGTTTTATAGAAGGGGGTGAGATACACAAAATCTGTTAAGGAGAGCAACATCCTGCCAGAAGCCAAAAGCAACAAATAAATTTGCTTTGTAATTAGGGAATAGTGCACACAGTCATTCACTCTTGAAGTGCAATCCTCCATCTCCTGGAGAACTGAGTGCTGCCAGGTGGCTGTTTGCAGGCTTTGGCTGATTGACAGTGTGTGTGGCAGCATTGACGAGCCTCCTTTAAGTTATTTCTATTTTGGTCTTCTGAGCTTGAAATGCCCCAAGCCACTGAATACTTTAACTAGTTAGCTTGGTATTTTTATGGCTTTGAGGGTTCTGGTTTTGTCTTTTTTGTTTGCTTGGTTTGTTTCTGTTTTTCTTTTTATTATGGAAAAACATTTTTGTACCTAAATAGAACTGCCTTTGCAACTAGCATGTAAAAAGTCCTGAAAGATATCAACATAGAAGTAAAACATTTTCTTCCACTCAATTATTGCACAAGGGACACATTTAGTTCAGGATGTTCAACAGCTCCAAAGAGAAAAGACATCTGGGTTCAATTCATAAAAGCCTAGGGCAACTAAACAAACCTTCTAAAATGACATTGAAGTAGGAGGAGGAGGTGATTGTTTCTATGACCACAAAGAAAGCTCATCCATTATGCAGGGCCTAACAAAAAGATACAGATATTTAAAGGAAAATGAAGTAATTAAGGAACATTTGAGGCAGGGAAAAAATTGAGGGAATGACTCTAGTAGGATGCTTTTGTGAGACTTATGTGTTGTCCTCTTTATTACATTTTTGGAGAGAAACAAATGTGTTAAAGAGTAGCCTAAGGAAAAGGGCTGGAAACTACAAAGTGTTTTAACTACATGACATTGTTATGCCTTACCAATTATCCAGACCACCACTAGGGTGAATTACTTCACTTTATGACAGTCTACTATTCTCTTTCTTTTAGTGATTTTTGTGAGAACACTTTAATATTCATATCAATATGCATATCTATTTTCATATTCATATTTCATGTATGTTTCATATTTCTGTTCAAAATTTTCAAAGGCATGTTGTGGAATAACGCTTCTGTGACCACAGTGGTCAGGGTTGATTAATATTTTTGTGTTATCAGCAGAAAAAAATCTATTACTATCTCTTAATTCATGCAGCTTCAGCCTTCTTTCTTGATATCAAACTTTTTGCTCCATATAAACCACAATATTTAACAAAACAAAACAAAAAAGATAGGATGATATACAGCCCATTGGTTAAGTGACATATAATCATTAGGTTAATTTCCCTTCATAGCCATTGTTGATCTTTTACATTTATAAGTTTTTAGTGTAACATAATGACAAAACATTTAAGAGCATTAAAGAGATCTATATAGCATTTAATACTATTTATCCATAATTTATTTCTTTAGTTATCTGGTTTCCAATCATATAGTACTTTGCTTTACTGGTTTGTTTTTTGGTTTTTTTTTTTTTAATTTTGGTTATGATTTCTCCTTGTAGATCACTTTAATGTAATTTTTTTTTAAAAAAATCTGCTTTTTCTTTATCAAATCCATACATACAACTGTCAAATACACTGACAAATTTAAATATATTTAAAATAGTTTCTGATATTTGCTCTTAGTAGAAAGCATTTAGTGAAAGACATAACTTGTACAAAAAAAAAAAAATCTGGGCAAAAGTCTCTCCCCGTTCTCCAGCGTAGTATGTCCCCACGTGCTCAGGAATACAGGACAGTAGGATGACTTTCAAAGAAACATTACGTGAGATGAACATCTTAATAAAAGCACGAAGGAGGGAAGAACAGAAAATTGCTGCACTAAGTTCTCCAAAGGAATGAGTTACAGCTTGCATCTAGTGCCCTTATTTTGCACTGGGGTGAAATACCTGAAGATTAGGAAATTGTAATTTGCAGTTATTCTTTCTCTTTGATCTACCATGTTCAATTCAAGTAAAGAATGTGCCAATATAACATTTCTAAGCCATACTGCTTAGGCTGTCACGCACTAAAATGGAATTATCTAGTACAAAACAGATGTTCTATCGCCCTAAGTATTTACTATTTACTTTCATAAACAGCTGGAAACAAAAGCTGACAAAAAAGTCTTAAACATATAAAAAGAGAAAGAGAAAGACAAAACCATTCAGAAAAAAATATTATAAGTGTAAGTAAAACTGAGTAAAAGAAAACAAGAAGCACTAAAAAGTCCAGCTAACAAAAATACTAAAAGTATTGATAAATATTTAACAAAGTAAGATACTTGTTTAGCTATTTGTTGTTCTCTTTATGAAAAACTTTAAAATATAAAGCAGTATGCTTCTCTCACTGGGAAATCAATATCCAAAATTGGTGTGAGATTAAGGTTAAATTCAAAACATCTAAAGTGCATAAACAGATAGGATCTCTAACTAGTTGACTATTCACAGAGACATTTAGGTTCCGTAACATTTTAGAATGAGAAGAGCTTCATTTCAGAATGTTTTTGATACTGGTTTAAGATATTGAGGTTTTGTGGCTTTTATGACACTTAGTAAAATGTTTGCTTGAAAAATGTAACACAAGAACTTGGCTTTGCTCACTCACTTAGGAAAGAGCAAATCTCACAGAAGAATAAAGACACTTTTTAAGGACAACAGGATCTGTCAGATTGAATGGCCCAGATGATTCTTTCCTCCTGTCTCTCTAGAAGCAATATTACTGATTTTCCCTGGCCTGATGAAATTCCTTTCCCCAAAAGGCCCCTGTGTGCCCCTTGAAGATCAGCCATGTCTTGCATGTCTCCACCTGAACTGTGACCTGTCAATGTCTCACGGCATTATTGGTAACTTCTGCCAGTTTCTATCCCTGCTTTTGGACATCTTCAGTCTTTTCTCATACCATGCTCAGCAATTTCTCCTCATGTCAGGTACAGCTTGGGCTTCTGCCTGCAACCTTAGCAGAACTGTCTTAAAATACTGGGGAAAAACATCTAACTGCTTACCCTTGTGCAATAGCTTAATGTTCACACCTCTCCTCTCAGCCCAGCAAACAAGAGACCCAAACTGAATTTCCAATGAAGCTACTAGGTAACAGAAATTGAATTCTCCTGTCTTTTAGGAAAACACCTTAACTGAGAGGCAATTCTGGCTACAAGGCAGAAGAAAATTAATTTGTTGCTCCTCTCTGGGAGTTTTCATGCTCTCTAGTATATAGTTACATATTTACCAGTGCAGCCAGTGAACAAGAAAGGACATTACTCTGTAATGTCAGGGATTGAGAAATCTCAGCCTTTGATTTAGTTGTTTGATTGGGTTTGGGGTTTTTGTTATTGTTTTGTTTGATTGTTTGTTTGTCTGTTTGTTGGGGGAAGGGGGTGCAAAATAGAGAATTAGGAAGGAAAAAACCCGCAACAATCTCATCCCCAGTCTGATGTGGGTTTACTGGAAAACAAAAGACTGTGTTTCCTGCATACTTAAGTAGCCACTGTGTCTGTGTTTCTCTGAGTTTTATTACTCCAAACCCTTGACTTCTCTACTGCATACTAAAGAATTTTTCACTACACAATGAAGCAACTTCAGAAGACTATGTAGTCCACTTCTGATTTCAAGCTTAGCTTTGTTTTAGTTACTAAAGCGTTTTTGGAAATTTGAGCTCAAAAAATTTGAATGTCCTCAGTAATGAAAAGCAGTAATTTGCCTGACAAAGGCAAATAGGCAGTAATAGAAAGACAAATCCAGCTGTTTAGGAAAGAAACCAACCACACTGTCTTGTTGGTGGAGTTCAAACACTTAGGCAAATAGCAGGAACTCTTTGACAATTTCTATGAGTTCCTTGGACAGGATAAATATTGCAGAGTCCGTTTAGGATTACACCAGGATGTTGATGACAACACACTCATCTTCATCAAGACTCAGAGCATCACTTCTGAGCAACTCTAGAAATGCTTTAAAAGTGTTGCATTAATAAAACTTGTAGGAATGGTTAGGATCTATATCTCTGAAGTTAGGTCGTAATGTTAGACCTGGTTTCCATTCCACCTAAGCCTTACTTCAGACCTCTAAGATATTATCTGGAACTTGTCATAAGGATACTGTAAACGGTTTTGAACTTTTCTAATCGACATTTTTTTCCCATTTAAATGACCCACTGAACTTACTGATATATAAATATGAGATATAAACACAAGATCTAATCTATATTACAAAATAATTTTTCATATTTGTTTAAAATGTTGTTTCTTTTGCGGCAAAAGTAACATCATAGTTTAATAAATACATTGTATAAAGTAAACTGTCCTCTGCCTTAAGTAATAGAAATGATAAATATTTTTTAAAAAAAAATTAGTAACAATTAATTTTTTACAAGTCTTCTGATTTGAGTTTTAAAATTCCAGAACATCAGTGAACCACATTTTTTCCTTACTTGATGGATGGAAGTGGAAATAATATGCTCAGGATTTCTTACATTAATAAAAAAGGAAATCAAATTAAAATATGACACTAATAATGAAAGCATGTACCTCAATCTCACAGAAATATATATTCCAGATTGTATGAAATATTCTAAAATACTATATTAAAATTCTTTCTTCTCACTCCTCAAGGTAAAGGAAAGAAAAGTTGAAACACAAATCTTATCAAATGGCATTGAAAGTAGTTAACTTCAGTAAATATTACCTCATTAGTTTTACAGTTTTTTATTCATTATTCTTTTTTAATTTCTTTTAGCAAATGGAGGCTAAATTTCACTGTTCCAAATTAGGTTATGAGTTATCTTCTATGGCTGCTATGTGATACTGAAACCCGAGAATATCAGCTTGAGCTTCTTGTAATTTCCAAGCTATTGGCTGTGAATTACAATTATATATATATATATATATTTCTTTTTCCAACTCAAACAGTTTTCTGAACCAATGCAAGAACTACTAAGGGAGACAAACAAATGGAGGATGTGCAGAGGGATGGAGGCAGGTGCTATAAGCTTGCATTGCCACTAAATTCTTCATAAAATCTATGCACATGGTAAGTTTTTTACTTAGACCTCCTTTATAGTGGATAGATAGAAGTAAATTAAGTCTGAAAGTTTGACACTAAACTTTTAGAAACCAAAACTTTTCACAATCTTCTGGTAGTTATACGTGATAATGTTTCAGGCATTTTAACTGGACATATAAAGCACAGGGACTGCTGCTCTAAAAATAGCTAACTTTAGAAACAAGCTAGAAACAGAAAAGGAATATGCTAAGAATGAAGAATTGTTCTGAAGCACATTTATCAGTTTCTTGTGTGCCACTTTCCTAAGACCAGGTCTTTTTTAGCCACTGCTTTGTCCAATATCAGCAGGAAAAGACTGTGGTTTCATCTTCAGAAGTCTGGGGGAAAATCAGTGGTTTTGAGCTTGCCCATCAGAAAACATTACTGGTGTCAAGAGTCATCTTTCTCCTGCTTTTGCTGCATTCATGACAAATAATATTCTACTAATATGAACAGAATAGTAAAATATAATTTCATTTAGAACCATAATTCTAGTATCATAGAACACATATGTTCCACAATATGTGTCACAGCTTTATCCTGATTATAGAAGGATAAGTCATCTTGGTCCCGAACTTTTTCTTCTTTTGTAAAATTGAGCTTTATCTTTTCCTTTTATATTTTAGAATGCTTCCAAGATCATATCATATTGACTGATAAAAAGGACTTGATAACCCTACTTTTTATGGTTTTCAGATGTTTAAGTCATTATTAATCTGGAATGGACCTAGGGGAGACTACCCATTAGGATAGGCCAGAGCTGGAGTACTGGTCCTCTGAGGAGAGACTGAGACACCAAGGCTTTTTCAGCCAGGAGAAAAGGTTATTGTGGGGGACCTAAGAGCAGCACCCATAGCTGTGGGGAGGTCAGCAAGGACATAGAACCAGACCCTTTACAGCAGTGGGTGGCTGGAGGACAAGAGAACATACATATAATGTAAACAAGGGAAATTCAGAGATTTTCTTTTCCTTTGTGGACAGTCAAATAATGGGACAGATTGCCCAGGCAGGATGTACTGTTTCAGCCCTCCCCTGTTTTCAAGACCTAACTGGACACAACCTTAGGCATACTTATTTTACTTCAGACTTGGTTGTGCTCTGAGCAACATATTGGACTAAAGCTTTCCCAAGGTCCTGCCCACCTGAATTATATCTCTATGAGGATATGATTACATTAATAGATTGGAAAAATATTCTTTTACTGTTTCTTTCAATTTGTGCACACAATGACTTGAAAATAACATGGGAACTTCCACAATCAGGTGAATTGCTCCTCATGGGTAAAGTAGGTATTTTATTTGTCTTGTTGCTAATTTTTCTTGATTCAAATATTAGTACTTCTTTCAAAGTGACAATCAGTATTTATATTGATTATATATTCTTAGTCTACTTTAAATATTTTTTTAAAGTATGTAAATATAAAATACATTAGTAAATTACTTGAATTTTAATTAAAATCTCTGTATCATCTCTTTTATATCTTTTCCTCATTTTTTGTTTTAATATATGATAAGTTCTTACATACTTCTGGGCTTATACACTAACTTTCTGTGGCCTTCAAAGCTGCAATACAATAAGCAGCATTATATTAAAAATAATGATGGTTCCTCTGAAACATGAAGCTCTGCAGAAAATGTACTGTTGGGAAATGAGTGTCATCAGTGTTGCATGAAGTCAAAGCCATGAGGTCACCCTTGCTCCAAAGGATTTCTTTCTAAATACATCACAGGAAGACATACAGATAAAAAAAGGTAAAATACAGTGAAACTGCACTGTTACTTTCACCTGTAGCAGCCTTTTAGTTAGGTACCTTTAAGCCTGTGTATCTGTAGGGTTTTCTAGAAATCTGTTTTCCATCTCTAAGGGTTGGGTCCTCTCTGATTTATTTCCCCCCCTTCAGACAACACAGGTTTAGATGTCCGGATACCTCTGAGCACAACCTGTCTTTGTTTTCTTTACACCAGGCATTTATATGTATTGCTGAAGTCCTCCTGAGCCTTCTGTTCTCCAGGCTGAACAGACCCCTTCAGTGGGGAGGAATTCTCATGCACTGCTGCTGCTTTCCATCTAAGTGGTGGTACATAGCACACTCAAATTCACCTAAGTGAACCCTATCAGGCATCAAGCAGGAGGTGATCCAGATTCTGGAGCAGAGATTGCTCTGCAGCCCTCAGAGGAGATCATGGTGAAGCAGGTTATCCCAGTTCTGCCTAGGAAAGACTGCAGAGGAGTAGATAACACATTTACTGTAACAAAGTTCTGTGGGAAGGATGCACAGTGGAGTAGTTCTTGGAGGACAGGATCCCACAGGAGGGACCTCATTTTGGAGCAGGGGACGAGTGTGGGAAAAGAGTAGAAGAAACAAAGAGTTATGAACGGACCCAAACACTCATTTCCCATCCTGCTATACTGTTTAGGGGAGGGGAAGGAGGTAGAAGAGCTGGGAATACAGCTTAACATGGGAAGAGAGAGTTAAATGAAAGTGCATTTAATTTTGGTTTTATTTGTTCTTTAATTAATTAAATAAATTTCCTCATGTCAAGTCTGTTTTGTCCATGATGGTAATTGGTGAGTGATCTCCTTAGTCTCAGCTTGTTCCTGAAACTTTTACATTTTATTTTCTCTTCCTGTGCTCTTGATAAGGTCAACTCACCACAGAAATCTCTGAGAATTCTAACTTAGCAGAAAGGCTGAGATTTCATTTTGGACAGAAATAAACTGATCTACAGAAGAGACATGAACGTATATCTCTGTTTGCACAATATTAAGCTAAGGCAGAAGAGAACCAGACCCAGAAGGAGAAAATACTAAGGAGCCCCAGCTGGAAGTTGAAACATATGACTAAGATTTTCTAAAAAAAGGAAGAAATTTTATGTGACTGACAGTTGGAGTGCATTTTATCTTCAAAAGCAATTAATCCAAATTAAAAAAAAAAAAATACTACAGATAAACATCTATATGCTGGACTTCTGAAGCCCATTTGAGAAATTTGTGATGTGCCAAAATTAACTTTAAAGGCATCAAGGCCTGGAACAAATGAAAAATGTTCTCCACCATATTTTATTTGACATTTATAGGTTAGTAAAGGGGAATCTGAAAATTGAGGAAAATGCCTATTTGCTCAAGATCTTCTTCATAACAAACAATTCCTTTAATGGAACAAAAAGGTACTTGAAGATGTGGTCCAAAGCTGAATTAAGCTTTAGCTTTCTTTTGAAGTATATATTAAAAAAAGTCTTTTTTTTTTTTTCTTCAAATTTCCTCCTTCAGAAGGAATAGAACTAGAAATTCCCTATGGATGTATATAATCTACTTAAAGGATTGAGATTTTAAAAAGTGTGTTCTGAGTTTAAGATTTGCAACACAGGATTTTTTAGGCATAATTATTTATTATCAATGTCTTGCAAAAGTAGTAATAGTAGTTACTTTTATAATTGTCTACACTGAAGTTTCAGTCCTAGCAATTTCTCCATATTTAAATTTGTAGCATCCTATGTCTTAAATATTGTTTGCAAAGCTAAAAAAGTAGAGAAAATTATTAGAGAGAAAATTTTACAAATATTTGGAATAGTTTTAATTATTTTTTTCCTTGTTCTCCTTTCATTAACATTTCAGTTACTTTGTGGAGTGGAACAATCATTTTAAATGAGCATATTTCTCAGTATTTGTACTAGAAATGCTTGTGTACTTATTCAGAAAGAACTCCTTCTGTATGGCTCACTGTAGCAGGAGTATCTAAGCTAGAATTACAATCAAAGTATACCACCAATTTGAACTCTTTCTTTTAAAAAGCTTTTTTTATTTAATATTAATTTATTTTAGAATTTGCACTAATCTTTAATTTTATTGTTGCACATTTTATCTGTGAAGATTTTTAGTTGAATTTACAATATGCTAGATATTTTTAAAAAAATTGCACAACTTTCCCTTGACCTTTTTATTTTACAAAAGAAAAGAGAATTCTACTAGATGACTTTTCATTTAGAAAAGGAAGACATGTGAGGGTCAGTCACATCTCAGTAGGAAGTAGAAATGCTGCCAGTGAAATCAGATGGGGTAATGATCAGCTTAAATACATAAATGGATGGAAATTTAGGAGTACCTGTATTGTATTTAACCATTTGGCTTTGAAATAACACTTAAAACTTGCACAGAATACCTAGCTATTATTATACACTTTTTGCTTATTTCTCTTACTGCTGTTCTGTAGACTAATCTTTTGTTTCTAAATCTTAATTTGGTGTTATAAGCTGTCTTCGATCAAAATTAGTATAATAAAAATAGTTTGATTCCAAAATATGGTGTTTATATGATATAATCATTGCTTCCATTTTTATAAGAGCATAAGAAAAAAAAAAAAAAAAAAAAAAAAAATGTTGAAGAGTTCCCTACTCCCTAGCTGAGTAGGGAATGTCTGTATCATNAAAAAAAAAAAAGAGGAATTAGCTTTTTCTGAAGATAAATTTTTCAGGAGTTTACATGTAAAAATAACAACAAAAACATTCACTGCCTTTTTTTCGATTGCAGGATCAGCTCTGTTACCTTTGTACCCTGTCAGTCTACTTATTCTTCAGAAAGAAAAGGTAAAACACTGATGGGAACTGACATTAAATTAGAAAGGGAACAGATATGGTGAAGATGCTGACAAAAACCAGCATACAGAGAATAAATAAATACTTAATGAACCAAATCTGCCATCTCCAATTACTGCCCTTTCTTTCTTGACCCTGTGTCTTCACAAATTCCCATGGGATCAGGTTCTCACATGAAATGACAAAAATTAGCATCAATTGCCTGATACTGAAATATTTTTGAGGGGTTGTTTACTTAACAGAGCAGCTAAAAATATCTTGAAACCTTAAAACTTGAAAAGTTTCACTAAAATAAAGCTGGGCTGAGTTCTAAGATGGGTTACCAAGAACTGCTCAGGTACCACAGGGATAGATGGATGCAACAGCAGTGCAGCAGTATGGCTGCCTACAACTATTGTAAGAAAAGGACATGAAGACTTTGTTGTAAACTTCTCTCCTTGTGGTTAACCAGGTGGAGAAAAACTCTATGCCTACAGTATAGGAGTAAGGTCAACACTGATGAATGCCCTAAAAAGACACTACTACAAATTTCTTATGGCATATCTGTGTCCTGTACGTGCCGCATGGGTGAGTCCAAGCAAGCTGTGAACTGTTATTATAGAGTTTGGCAGGCTTCATTCAGGAGTTTTTGTCTAACCTGCTCAGTGTCTGAGAAGCCCCACCTCCTTTAAATTGCAGGCAAAAATCTTTTGAAAGGACTAAACCATCTAACTTCTTGTATTAAACATGGCTGCTTTGCTGTTTGGACTACAAAAACGTACAGAAAGGAATGCAAAAAAAAAAAATCCCTGCTCCTAAACCTCTTGACAAATGTATCCATGCAAGACCCCTAATAGAGAAAATTTCTCAAGTGCCTGGTTATATATCATTACTGAAGCTACAGCATTCTCAAGTTACTAGTGAATAAATAACAGTCACAAAAATGAGGAACAAAGCAAGTTTTTACAGCTCATATTCAACATTGAGGGGGAACATCGAGGACACTGAGGTAATCTGAAGGGCAAAGATTTAATTTGTGCCATTTCTCTAAAATGTACAAATACTTCGTAAGGAAACAACTCCTCTGGATTGAAAAGAGAAATACATATTTAGTAAACCCTAAGAACGTTTCAGACTTTCAGTCCTGGCTTCAAAAGTATGTGACAAATGCTCAGAATGTGCAGAGTTTAAGATAGATACACTGCCTCCTCTGGCCTTTTAGATTGAAAGATGTTTAAGCCTCTCTTGCTGTTAACAAGATGTTTGTCTTCATCCTCATTCCAGGCAGCTCATTCAGTTCCCTCTCTGAACAAGAAAATGCAGTGGAAGCTGATTTTCATGAATGTTTGGACCAACCGTTTTTATGCATAAAGACTACTTGAATAAAGTGGACAAAGGACACCAGAAATGTTAAAAGCACCTCAGAATAATAAAAAGGCAAGAACTATGACTTCTAACAAAAAGAAATTTTAAATAACTGTAAACACTGATGTTGCTATGTAAATATTGCAAGTAAAACTGGAAAATTTGGGGAAAAGTGTCATGTATGACAAAAATATGGACTAAGATGTAAGTACATAATTAAAACAAGTGCTATCCACATTATATAGAGCTTGACTTGCATTATGACAGATCTGATACAAATATATACAAAGATGTTTTGTTTTGCATCAGACACTTCTGTTAAACATCCTTTCTTTACAAAATCTCCTCAGTGTTTCTGCAGAAATGTTGACAATGACAAAGGTTCTGAAGCTTTTTTGTGTTGTCATAGACCAACTGATATTCTGCTCTGATTTTGGTCTTGTACTACATTGTACCTTTATTCAGAAGAGACACTGTGTGAAGTCTCAAAAAAACCATTGAAAAAGTTTTATATTTAAAAAAAAAAAGAAAATTAAATATACTGGTACTGACTGTCATCTTGTATATTAGTGCATGCATACATATTTGTGTAAATTCTTTAACTTATGTCCATTTTTTGAGGCTTCATTATGTTTCTTAATCAGCTGAGTCTTGTGCAAGAACCATCTCTGTCTACATATTTGCATATGGCTGAATTCACTGTTGACATTCAATAATTATAATGAGCTGTCAGAAACTGTTTAGACAGGAAAGATATGACTGATTTTCCTCCTCTGCATCTTTTCGTTACAGGCCCTTGGTGAGGAGAAGAAATCTGACTGCTTGCTTGGCTGCCCAACTGATTTGCTCTAGGGTACACTGAGAAACAGCTCAAATCTTTTTTAGTAAGCAGGCAAAATTTGGGTTTGAGGTGACAGTAAAATGAATTTAAGGAGAAACTGGGGTCTATTAGTATTTTAAAAGGTTGAGGATAGAAGAGAGGGGTTTGCCAAGGTCGAGAGCTGCTTTTTTACCAGGTCATGAATGTGAAAGGGAGTCTGAAAAAGTTAGAAGAGTGTCCTGGGAATGAGGGTTCAATTAGAGGGCTTAGAACAATTCACATGATTTCCACAGTCCTATAGCTTGCTGGAAGAAATCTCCTCTACTCACCTTCTTTAGACTTTTTAACATCGTTTTACTCCCCTACCTTCTTTCTTCTTTCCTGGGAATATGAAGCAGAGCTACTCTATTCTCCCATTCTACCTCCTATTTGGGCAGGTGATCCTCATCCATAACACAGACAACCATTCCCCTGAGCATTATGTCTCATTTCCCCTTGGTCATCCCCCCCATTTCCCTATGATCTGCCTTCACTCAGGATACCTGCTTTCCCTGCAGCAGCCCCAGCACACTCGTCTGTGGCCATGAAGCAAGAAAGCGAAGAACAGCATGAATACCACAGTAGAGGCTGGGTTGAGTGGACGACCTAGGGAAAGCAGAGCTTTGTCTGTCTCTCCCCCATACTTGTAGAGATGGAACAGGTGCAGTAAGCCACGCCACATGCTGTCAATTTTCTCTTAAAGAAAAAAGGAAAGGAAATCTCTCGGAGGACACATTGGTCATATGGGTAGTCTGTATCTCACAGGGAATAGGAAAAATTAGCATTTTGCAGTTTTGTATGACTTTTAGAAGTGATCTTTTTTTCCAAATGCTCCTAAGACATGTAATATTCAGCTTTTATGTTAGACATGCATGGAAAATCATGGCGTTGTGATACACAGAAATAACTAAGTCTTGCTCGAATATACTGAAATATGCTATGCATGCTAATTTAATTTCTACAATGTTTAGAGTACTTGCAAAGAAAGGTTGAGCTTTGAAAGTAGTCACCTCCATTTAAAGCAGATTTCAGAGAAATTAGTGAAGTGAGAATTAGACAATTAAGATATGAGTTTGCTTCGTCAGTAGTTCAGCAGTTTTGTCACTGGAGTTATATTAAGGTAAAAAGTATCTTCCTCCATGTCATCACTAACATACAGGTCATTTGTTTCTCCCTCCACAGTTGTTGCTTTTTTGGTGTGTTGTTGTTTTTGTTGTTGTTTTTGTGGGGGTTTTTTTAATGTGTTTGTACTGAGAAAGCATAATTTAATTGGTATTATAGCTATTTTTAAGTGGAGTTTTGACTAATCACAATTATCTGTATATAGAAGCATAAAAACAACACTTCCTTCCTATTTTTCATCATTAATGATACTCACCACCAAATACAAGAGAAAACAGAAGCTTAAGGAAGGAATTTATGAAAAGAAAACCAATGAGGAAGCATTCATTATAAAGTTATCACCTTTGTGAATTACAAACTCTTGAAAGGCAAGTATTCCTGTAAAGTACCACTGTAATTCTTATTCATTATTATTTCTTTATATCTGTATTAGCCACCATAAGAGGCAGGAGAATAATTTAGATAAACCTTCCTCCTAACCCAGCAGGTTTTTATGTTCTGTCTTTATTTTATGGATGATTTTTATGTGTGCATATACTTGCTTTTCTAGGAGGGAGGAATAGAACCAGTGTTTACAGCAAGCCTCTAAAGCAAGCTTTGCATCTCCTAGGGTAAAGAAGTACTTTTTTCTTTGTCACCTGTGGATGTAATAAGCTGTGTAAGATAATATTTAAAATTCCTGTTTTTTTGGTTTTTCTTGCACATATCAATATTTTGTGTTTATGTCCATAAAATAAAGTCATCTAATAGTAGTCTGAGATAGCAGTAAGCTGAGGCATCCCAGAATTGCAATACTGTACCCTTATATACTCTTGTCTTTAGTTATATGATGATGTTTTAGTTATATGGTAACTGGTTCTCCAGCCAGTTGCAGACGTGCCATTTCTAGTGCCTCAGTAATAAAATAACTGTGTATAGCATAATTTGGGGGATTTGCATTATTGTAGGCAGCAGGATACTTGTTGGAAGCTTTCCTCAGTGAGTAGTGGAGAGATGGAATCCCCCAGGATACTTTGTTAAGTCAGTGTCTGGCACATTAGTAAAGATAACCCAGAAAATTTATTTTACTTATTCCATTTAAACACTTAACCAAGCTACCTAAGTTAATTGCCATGGCTTCCTTGGCTCTCTTTGTAGTCAGTGATGGTGCAGGACTAAAGTCTTCTTACTGAAGATCTTAAAATTAGGTAAGATATGTTTGAGTTTGTATTTGCACTTGAGTACAAACTGCTAAATTACCTATTACAAATCCTTCTTCACAATTCTTGCCTGACTGTATACTAAAAGCACAGCATATCATCCGCTATTGCTTTTCCTTCCATGGGATCTGTACTGAAATTACATGCCAAAATATCTGGTATGATGTCTTAGAAAAATGTGAAGATTTATATGTATGAAGAAGAAATTAAGAATAGCCAAAAAATTGCTTCCCACACCTGAAAAGGAATATTATTGATGGACCAGCAGGCAAAGGCAGGGAAACTTAACTAACAGTAAAAGCAGTCTTTCCTCAGAAATTTTGTGAATTCTGTAAGGCATGCGAGATAGAGATAGATATAGATATAGATTTAGATATATAAGCAGAGAGTTTATGATTGGAGACAACTGGTGAGAGGTACGTAATTCAGTGTCTGGAGAACAAAAAATATAAGTCACTAAGAATTCAGATTCTAGCATTTTCTTAAGTTTAGTGGAGATGAAGGAACAGCTTTTTCATGCTCCTCATCAGAAAGGATGGACTTAGGTATGACATGTTCCGATTCCCCTGCACATTTATTAGCATTTGCAAACACATTCCCAGCATGAAGCTACAATAACTATACAGAGCATGAATCATCATTCGTGCTCCTTTCCTGTGCCTGAGATTTTCTCCTGTCAGTTGCTCTGTTTAGCCACAGTAATCTCCTGCATGACAAGCTGGGTCAGAAGGGATGGTGGCGTTATTCCACTAGCCTTGGCTTATCTGAACTAACACTTTTTTCCAAAAGTTTAGTTTAGTTTAATCGAGTTAACCCAATTAGTTCTCAGTATGAATCTCAGAGTATCCAAATGAACTTCATGTAGATGTACATTTTTGTATTACTCCTTAGGTATTAGTTTTCACTTCAAAAAAATATAATGGTACAGAATAAAGTTAAATGACAATTTATAAAAAATAGACTAATAAAATCTTTCAGATATTTGAGAAGAAGATCTGCAGTAGTGTTAAGCCTTATGACACCACAGAATTTTAGTTTGTGGACTCATAGAGGAATCGAGGTTGGAAGAGACCTCTGGAGGTGATCGGATTCAAATGCCTTGCTCCATGAGAGCCATCTTTAGCCAGTCTCCCAGAATTATATTGAGACAGCTTTTGAATACCTCCAACGATGGAAATGCCACTGGGCATCCTGTTGCAGTCCTTAGTCACCTTTGCAGTAAAAAGGCTCTGAGGTTCAGAGGGGACAGCCCAGAATGAGACACAGGTTGTGACCTCACCAGTGATGGACAGTGGATAGGATCACTCCCCCTGCTCAAATTGACAGTGAAATTTCTCCTGATGCAGCATAGATGCCATTAACCTCCTTCCCCATAAAGGCACATTGCTGGCTTATGGACAACGTGCCAGTCAGTCCCCAGAATACACTGATGCAATTGTTGAATTTTAGTTGCTAAAAATGAATATATATCTTCTGGTATATTCTGCAGTTGTTTACAGAAATGTCTTCAGTGCTATCATATATTAACTTTTCAAATCTTTTTTAAACACATGCTATTGCAAGATGCAATTAATTTAGTAGAGACACTAAAATGATAAACATCTTATGGAAAATAAATACACTCCTTAAAATCACAAGTAAACCCTTATACAGTGTTCCAGTGGTTTATATTTCCATATACAATCTACAAAAGCAGACAAAACCAAATTAATTTTAATACTTACTATTTTTAGATCTTAAAATGTGGAATCTTTCTTTTCATACATCATTTTAAGATAATTATGTTACAGACTTTTGAAGCATTAGAGTCTGTTGAAGTTGTGTACCTTGCTGGCAGCATATACTTTATATATTTTAAAAAGGAATAATTTACACCCTAAATCTTGTAATCAGTTTTATTTGGATGTGATCCTTACTCTGAAAATTCTTTTTTTTTTCTTTCATTATTATTAGTCTCAGAAAGCACATGCTGAATTCATTAACTAGTCCTGACTTGCAAGCATAGTTTTTGCTGATCCTACCTTGTTCCCATTACTGAATTAGAGTATTTTTCTTTTGTGATTCTAGAGAATGGGATTCTGATCTAATTATCTGGGCTCTTTTTACAGTAGAGAAACAAAGAGATTTCAGTGGTGTGATTCAACCATATAAAGGTAGATGTCAAAAACTTTCCTAAGCTAGTCAGAACAGAAGCTTGAAGTGTGAGTTCTAGGTGTTTAGATTGTAGATCTGAAAGAATTAGACTCTGAATACAAGTAATAAAATTTATCTCATTCCCTTCCACTAAAGAATATGGCATTCAGTTTTTAATAGCACAATCATACTTTTAAATTTAAGTTTTATGCTTGAGGGACCTCAAAAACATAGCCCTGGACCTTAATTTTTGTCATGTGTCTTTATTGATGAAAACTTGTCAAGAACTGAAGCTTGGTTAATGTACAGTTGGCAGAAAGTTTGAGAAAAGATTCTATGAAATGCAGTGCTAAGAAATAGCTAAAATCCTTCTAAATAACATAATGGAGAAAAGGAAAGAAAAAACCCATTTGTTTCATGAGAAGAGTCCACTGATGTGTAGCAACAGTTCGCCTACTCAAGAGGGATTGGGCTTTCTTCATCTTCTCTCACACTTAGATACTGAATTTTAAGAAATTCTAATAAGACTCCTGGTATGGCACTTGAAAGCCTCCCTCTGTCCTTCAGTTCTAGGCTCGTTGTTGCTCCTACCAGCTGTGCAGCAAAGAGCATAGATTAAAACACAGAAAGTGCTCATAATAGCAGAGAACAGACAGTTCTTCCCTCCAGGAGCAGCTTGGCTGTAGAGATGAATGCCTTTATCTAGAAGAGAAAGAATTGTAACCTATGCCAGTCCATGCTTTTGTTGATTCCCTTGATCATGAAGCAATAACTACAGTCTTAAAAGTTTTGTGCAAGGATTGCAACCACATATCACAACTTTCATATGACAGTCAGTTAATGAGAATAATTTAACCTAAGTGGGAGCTGATGTGTCTGGACAAGGATGAGCTTTGTCATTAATTACATGACTGCCCACATAGCCAATAAAAAGCATTATCTACAAATAGAACATGCATAAAATGAGGTAGAATGAAAGTATCCCTGGAGCCCGGCTGGAAAGTGGCTTCCAGCTGTTCCCGGCTAGCCCTGGCCAGGAATACTTCCAGACTTGGTGNGGCAGGGGGAAACCAAATGGGGAGAAATACAGGGGGGAACTTGGGAGAAACCATTACAGAACTTATTAATATTAACAATAAATAAAAAGATATAAAACACGCCGCTATAGTAGAATTCTGACCTTCATCTCCCAATGCCTTTCTTGCATTGTGAGGGAAAATGAGATATCACAGAGCAGATGAAGCTTTTCACAATAGACAGGGATGGTAGGATGATATTGAATTACCACAGACATATAGAGCACTGATCAGGAGGAAGCCATAGTACATTCTGTGGATCCCAACAGATATGGGAAACACATTTTCTCCCTGATCTATTCAGCTGAATTTGCTGTCAGCTCAGCTGGACTGAAAACCTGGAGCCCTCTAAAGTCTTTTTCCCTAATGATAGTAGCACTGTTGTCTGCCTCAGGCCAAATATGTATCTGTGCTTACATTGTAACACTGCAATCTATTACAAAAAAAACCCAAGTGTGTGGGGGTGTGTTTATTTTGCTGCTTTTGTTGTTTGTTATTTTTCTAAGAAGTTAAACCATAAGTAAAATATGGAGGAATTTCCCTGCTGCATATTTTTTTCTTTTTCTTTAAGCAAAATACCTGAGCTTACCTTCCAAAAAAAAGGTTGTTTTGCAAAATATCATCTTTTATGCTTGGTACAAGAACCCGACATATTCTGATTGGGCAAACCATGCTTAGCTCCTGAGGAACATTCATGTGCTACCTAATTATGCACATGTATCCATGGTATTTTTCAGCTCAGGGCTTCAGAGTTTTAGTTCAGGAATTTACTTGTTTTTTGGGTTTTGTTTTTTTTTGTTTTTTGGGGGGTGGTTGAGGGGGTTTTTGTTGGGGTTTTTTCCCCCTTCATTCCCAGATATCATGATATTAAAAAAAGTGGAATTTCCAAGTGTACGTATTTAAGTTTCCCTGTATTTTCTTCCATTAAAATGAATGGTCTATTTCAAGATTCTTGACAAAGTATAAACTCTCCAGCATTGATTAAGGGAAGCTATCTCTATTTAGGCAAATATTTTGAAATTTAAGTTTCTTAGTAGATTATATATATATAAATATGTCAAAACAAAACAAAACAGTTATAGGTTATTTTATCTCTATGCCTGCCACACTGTCTCAATATAGCTCTTGACATAGAACCCCTATTTTGCTGGGTTTTGCACTGGGCTGCTGATGTGGATTCCTTGCAGTCCTATTGCAGTCTCTGGGGACTCACTTTGATTTGGACAGAGATCCATGTGTTCAAATGAAATTCCTTGGAGTTATACCTATTCTTGAGGCAAGCCTCTCAGGCCACAAGATAAACATTAATTTCAACATCATAGTGTTAGCTTCCTTTTCTTATTTAAAAAATGCTTACAGAAGCAATTTTAAAATTTAAAAAACAAAAACAACTTAGAGTACAGTCATACCCAGTGAAATAGCTGCATATTTGCCAGAGAACAAAAAATCTGAGAGCACAGCTGTTTAGAAGCAGTGACACATGAGACGAGAGTGAAAAAAAGTGTGCCTTCATTAATCCCGTGCAAAAGTTATAATAGTTAAAACATGTTTAGATGAAGATATAAAGTTGCCTGGTGGATACTTTGACAGGGTTACCTGGCAGTTTGTTAAAGGCATGAATTTACTATGTACTTAGTGTCAGGTTCACCAGGCTAACATTAACGGGAGGTATTGCAAGATGACCTTTTCCGTCTCTTGCAGTTTGCATATTCTTAAGCAATTTCTTTAAGGAACAGCATTAGCATTAGCCTTAGGAGAGACGAACCAGTTCTACTTCTCCTTCCAGGTGAAGAGGATGTGGCTTTTTTTATGCCTCATTATAATGGGATGAACTGTACAACCTGACCCAGGAGATTCTATTTCCTACCACCTTATGAACTTTATGTTCCTGACAAGGGATCTGAAAATTTGCAAGGGATCTGGCTGGGTTGTGAAGGGCCTGCTGTTTACTCCTGAGTGACGATGCCTGAAGCTAACTCACCATTGATTATGTTCCTAGGGATAGCTGCAGAACTCCCAGCAGCAGAAAAGCAGCCCTTCAAACACCCATGCCGGAGTCTAACAGGGAGTTCCTATCTAATTTGAGAGAAAACTGGCAATGGATGTTAATGGAAATAATCCTTCGACAGATTTTATAGCAAAGTAAGGAGATAAGTTAAGTGCCAGAACAGTGTAAATAGAGGAGCACAATGGTGACATGAATTAATGACATGTAATGAAGTGCTAAGCACTGCCATTACCGCTTCTTCCCAGCACGTTAAACAGCTGCAGCTGCTGGTGAAAAAATTTGCAATAGAGCCTTTTTTTTTTAAGAGTTTAGTAGAAATTGCACAGGGTTTTACAATAAGCTGACAGTTTATAAATTCTATTTCAATTCCCCCATTATACAATATACACACTTCATTTTACTATTTGACAGCACATGTTCACTCAACTAAATCGTGCAGAATAAATCACCCTCTGTGTTCTCATGTCAGCTCTGTATCAAGGGATAAATCACAGCACTTTGAGGCCGCCCTGAATGAATAGAGAGTACCTGTCTGAAAACTATCTGCACACCAAAATAAGCCCCAAGCTCCTAGAGAACCTAAATTGATATAGCCCCATTTATGTGCAAATGATGGGAGATGAATTCCCACTGATAATGTTAGTGTGATACATTACTTAAGGAAAAACAAAAAGAAGAAGAAGGAAAAGATAAGGTATCAGACTGTTAAACGGTATGGTAGGAAGAAAGAGCACATTCCCTATGTTCAGCTACTGGACTTTTTTTTTTTTTTTTTTTTTTTCCCAATCTGGAAACAGAAACCAGTCCTGTATCCTTACCCACTGTGCTGTGTACGAAAGATCTCTTATTGTTTTCCAATTAGCTGATGCTTAAGTAGAATTAATACACTGTTCACATGTATAAAAGCAATTAATAAAACCCAAAGGAAACAAACACTCGTTGTTAAGTTCTAAGGTAATGTAGGTAATTTTAAATTATTGTATATCAATTATGTAGTTGAAATGAAGATATTATCATTCTCTATAAACATGTCCAAACATCTGAGCATTTTAATTAGCTAATGGTTAATGTGATTAGTCCAAAATAGCATAGGAGAATAAAGATTTGGCAATAATAGATCCAGGAATTAATAAATCAGAGAATTATGCATGTACCAAGACAAAAGACATGACTGTTATATTAAGAAAAATAGTTCAGGGTATATATTTATCCATTTCTGTAATCTGCTTTCTGATTTGCACAATTATAACATCACAGTGGCTACAGGCCAACAAATCTGAATAAAGATGCTGGTCTACCAAAACTATGTTTTATTTTCTTTACATTTGAAGTTTTATGTTTCAATGCAATCTCATAAATTATCCATTCTTAATGACTTTTAACTGTATAGTGAAAGACACTGAAGATAACCAGTTAAACAATTTTCAGAAGGTTTCAAAAATGTGTATTGGGGTTTATATTAAACTTGCAGGACATGTATATACCATAAAGAGTACTTATTTGGTTTGACTTTGGAGTAAAAATCTAAACCTTATACGTGTAAGTTTAAAGGAAAATAATTTTTCTTCCAATTAACAATACAATATTATATTTCAGTTCCTGCTAAAATTTTTTTAAAAATCAATTTCAATGAAAATAAAATAATGATGTAGTCAAAATTAATTATTTGGTTTTATTGTGTTTTTTCTGCCCACAAAAAAAAAAAAAAAAAATCATATTTTCTATAAATAAGTTCACATTATTTTGACTAATTTTTTCCCATATAAGGAAATATCACTGCTTAATAAAGAGATACTTGCTGGTTTTGGTACTCACATTTCTTCAGACTCATAGTTAATTGATACATGGCACATGGAGATTTCCATGTTTATGATACTGAGATAGCCTTTATATTTATGAAGAAGAATTTAAGCCAGGGTGTAAATCTATCAGTACACTACCTCTGCTTTGGTTTTATGTAAGTTATTGAATTGTGGAAATGGTGCAATGAAATGTGCCTTTTACGGGCAAGGACAACTTCTGTTTACAAGTTGACAAATGTGAAAGGCTAAGATACTTGTTTCATTAGGATGTCTTTGAAAGCCTGCTTCTTAATACATACAAGGATTTCAACTTTTCAAAGTAGTGTTGAAAATCTCGGGCAAAGATTTATGTAAAAACTTTTTAGGTAGCATCATTTACTTGCACAAAAGAAAAAAAATCTATGCAAGGAAGCCTTGACACAGTACTTTGTATTTCTGTAAGTAAGATCAGTAGATGAAGTATCTAATGAGAAGTTCAAGCAGCTGCTGTGTTTCATTGTAGTATGCTTCTAGATGCTTTAATATTATAGGTTCATAGATGAACTATCTAGATACTCAGAATAAAATATTTTGAAATTCATCTTGACATAATACGTATATTTTCTCCCTTGTTCATACATTTTTTATCTAGACAAAACCTGATTTTTAATAGCTCTGTGTATACAAAAGTAGTCTGATAGTTATGAATTCCTGTATACTATTTTTGTAACATAAACCAGCCTTTTTATATTTTTAAGCATTGCTTTTTTGGTGGTAAATACAGATCCAGTATGGACTGCCTTACCCTGCAGTTATATACAGAGGTAGCATACATTCCCCAAAATGGTCATGCTGAGATTCCAGTTTGTGCACTACCATACTGCCTCAAGGTCAGAAGCAATAAGGGCTTTCTCCCTCCTTCCCCCTCTCCCTCCCCATTCTGCGTTTCATTCCTGTCATTCATGCCTTGCTATGATCAAGGTACTGCTTGCATCTTGTGTACAGCACTGAGGTCCTGTGAAAGACAGGAAATACTTATTTATTCATAATTACATTTCCCTTGCAACAGACTCTGCTAGATTAGATGAAGAAGATGGAGAGAAGGCACCTGATCCTCTTGTTTTCTATGCTGCTATGTTTAGTGTTGTCAGCTGGATACTGCAGTTTAATGTGTGTTCTTTCAGTATATCTGTCACTGGAGTATGTAGGAACATCCCAGAAACTTTGCTGACATTTCTCATACACTATATATTTTCATGCTTTGCAGTGAGATGGAAACAAGAGAACAGAGTTCTGTGTTTTGGTATAAGTCTGTCAATATTTGTTTGGAATGTCTTTGTTCATGAGTGTTCAATACACACATTGCCATGTAGTTTTATCACAGGCTACAAAGCTTTTAGAAATGCACTGCATAATTGAAGGGGAAGCTTCTAAGATTTAGTTTATTTAAGAGTACTTTTCACAAGCTTAGCACATGGTGTGAAAGGAACTGCTTCTTTTTTTGCAGAGAAGCATTGTGCTGACAAACATCACCCTTGTGGCAGAGGACCAGCTTAGGTTCTGTGCTCCTAAAATAGCACAGCAAGAGAGACAGCTCTCCAACCTGTTTTCCTCAAGCAGAGTCCCACCTTTGCCCACGTGGCAAGCCTGGGCTGGCTATACAGGGCAGATCCTATTGCCAGTGGGTCTGATCAGGACACAGCCCCACACTTGCTCCTGCCTCACAGCAATGTCCCTCTACCTTGATTCCTGTCTGATTATCTGGTCAGGTTTCAACTGTAGTGGAGCAAGTAAGAGACTTTCCTGAATTATTTTCTTTCAGGAAATGGAATTTCATCAAAACAGCAGTACTGGAGATGCCTTGAGAGGCTTTCACAGCCATACTACTAGCCCTAGTCAGTGCTGAAGTGTTTCTTCTGGTGCACTGGGCTTGTCACTACCCTGGGAATATGTAGTAGATCTACAACAAATAGGAAAAAGAAAAACAGCACATCACATTTTCAGACTCTTTGTCGCTTTCATTTTTTCTTTCTCTTTTTTATTATTTTTTTAACTTCAAAACAAAGATCTTGAATAATTTCTTTATTTTAAGACATTGGATTTAGTTTACCTGGAGTTCCTCTTTTAAATGTATTTGACTTCTTCACTCTTGTTTTTTTAAAACTTTGGAACTACACCATATTTTATCAGTTAGAAAAATATGAGAATAAATAACTTTAAAAATGTAAGATTGAAGTGTTTTCCATCAATGTATACTTAACAATTTCTTGGGTTTGTTTCAAACTTCTGTATTATCCTCTATTCAGTGATAAAAAAGAGAAAAGAGCTAAATTTTCCTTTTGTGAACTGCTGACACTTTCTTTGGCCAGTAAAATTTACCACTAGCCTAGAAATCTCTCAACACTACTAAATGAGGGGGGGGAAAAAAAAAAAATGTTGAAAAAAGTAATATCAGTACCCAGAAAATATTCTGAGACAAAACCCAGAAAGACTAGCAGCGATTATGTGTGCATTTGAGTTTCATTCTCTTTTTTTTTGTGAAATCTTTTCCTTTAACCACAATTTCAGATAACTCTGATGTAACTGCAAAGGGTGAGACCTGAGCTTGTCCTCACCATATCCTGTGGGTTGAGAATAACCAGCAATTCCCAAGAACATGCAAATTCATTTTCTGTGAAAAATGAGCTGCATAAAAATGGGGGAAAAAATACATGTTTGAATAGCAATGGTTAAATTTAAAATTTAACTAGTACTCAAGAAAGTAAAACTAGACCAAAAAATTCTTATATGAACTCACCAACATACTTGCATGTTTATTTGAGGTATAAAACTATTTTCCTGTCCACTGTGGCGTATTTATATTAATTTGCACTGTGAAAGGTTTTGCAGAAGATGAGAAGGAAAAGGTATTCAACTGCTTATTCAACTGTCAGATAATCACATCATATGACACTGTTTTATGTTGTTGTTTTTATTGTGCCCTACAGTTCTTGCATAACCTTAAAGATTATCTTGTTGCAATTATACTGAGGTAGGTATACTTTATAAAACCAGTCCATTTAAAGATTTGCCAAATTAGTGTTTCAGCATCTCAGTGTCTTGGTTCTGATTCTTTCTATGTTAAAAATGAGGGGGTTTTGTACATTATAGGTATGGAAATGTGACTTCTAGGTCTTTTTTCTTAATTGTCTATTGTAGCGGTTTCATGTTTGCCGAATTTTGTTTGCTAAATTTAGTGTAGAGGTCTAAATATTTTCCGCTGTGAAATATGATTATGAAGAAAGAAGGCAAAACAGGCCTAACTTAAAAACCAATGGATTTATTAACACACAAAAGAGAGAGAAAAAAAAAAGAAACTTCTAAAACAACCCCTTCTCCCACCACAAAATGTTGACTTTCCCACAAACAATGTAAAGAGGCAAAACTCAGAGCTTCAGGTCAGTACCACCTGTAAAATAGTCTTTCATTCAGTCTTTGAGAGAGAGAAGTCTGTCCTGATGTGTTCGGGTACCTTTCCACAAGAGAAAGAGTGTGCTTGTGGCTTCTAGCTCCTGCAAAAACAGCCTGTCCGAACTTCTGCAGTTGTATTCCTCCCAAATCACGTAGCCTTCCCATGACTACATATGGGCTGTAGATTCACATTAGGGTTTCACTGTTTAAAAATGCACAACTCCACAGGCAAAGGATTTCTCATCCTAAGAAAGATATCTTCTCAATTCTTCATGGGCACAGAGAGCTTCTTCTCATCTCTCTCTGTTCCAACATCTGATAGGATCACCAGATTACAGTTTCTAATTCAATATTCACTCAGTAAATCACTGATACCTTTGGCCAAAAATCCACAAAGCATCTCCCCAATTCATATTGTCCACAATTTAAAGGAATATTTTAGCATATTCATATTACAGTCTGTTATCACAATGCGTAGGAGGTTTTTTCAGCCTAAAACCAAGGCAACTTGTCATCTCTCCCACTTAAGAAGTCACTCTTCTTTTAGTGACTTTGATATCTTCATATTGTCTCTTCATATATTGAAATATATATCTATTTCCTCTCTAGCCAACCCCAAGGCTTTAGCTAGCTCAGTTTCTCAGGGCTTTTAGGGATATATATTTCATAGAGACAGAATAAAGATATCAAAAACGGTGGCTCTCACCCCTCACCTTCAGTCCATGCTTTATTCTCCCATGTGGTGTTCAGGGAGCTAGGAGGGCGAGGGGCAAGAGAGGGATACAGGAAAATACAGGGGTTTATCTAGTCTATGGCCAAGGAAGGATGTTGGCCTTCAGCCAATAGGGTCAGAAGTAGATAAGATAGGGAGGAAGGATCCTACTACATGGTACAAGCTTCAGGGGGGCTCCAAGGGGAAAAACCATTTCTCAGAGGAATACAACAATATATCTCTAATATAGCCTTTTCTCCCTCTCTGAGAAGGGGTAGAGTTTTAAAAAGTCTCAATCTGTATTAGGAATGGGTTAACATTCCTGCCCGGGCCTGTGGTGGTCATGTGATCTCTGCCCGGTAGGCACTGCAAAGATCCCAAAGCCGTGCTGGTGGAAAAGGCTCAGGAACAGCAGCCAAGATCTCTTTCATGGCTGGGCTTTCTTCCCCCCTGCCACCCCTCGGTCTCATGGGGTGGACATGCCCCAGCCTGGGCTTGGTGCTGCTTCTGGAGGGGTTGCCTGGGGGACATCTCCCTCGGCCTGGCCAGTGGTACGGGACAGGCCTTAAGGTCGGCTGGATGGTAACAGCCATGGCTGCCCCTCACCCCTGCCAGCAGCTGGGGAGAAAAGGGGCTCAGCCGGCCAGGCCACTTACATGACAGTGGCTCCTGGAGACCTGGCCAGGCCTGGCCAGGCAGGCTGGGCCATCCCGGCTCCACCCCTGCAGAGAGGGAGCCAGGACTGGCGTCTTACCTCCTCCAAGGCTGGAAGGAAAAGGGCTGCTCAGACAAGGTCTCAGCTTTATATGGATATTACCCAAAAAGTTGCCTTCAGCTCTCTCAGTGGTCAAACCGTATGCCAATAGCAAAGAATTGGCTTCTGATAGGTTCTTGTCCTTTCTGAGGTCCCGTCAGGGCAATATTCCACACTCCTCTCTAACCAAAAACTCAATTGTGTTAACCCATAACATCTTTATTTTTTATTTATTTTTTTCTAAGATACAGGGCCCCTAAATAACATTTTGAGAGCTTATGCGATACAAAATACTTTCAATGGTGAAATATCCAAGGAAAGAACAGTATCTTTCTCCTACACAAGGATTAATTATCAAAAAATGCAAATAAAAGATAAGCAGGTTTTTAGAATTGAAATTAGAGTTTATGTACATCTGTCACAAGGAAAGTCCTGTAAACATTTTCCTGTGAATACAGAAAAAATAAGTCTGTGATTAATGTGTGAATACTCTAAATAATTTCCAATACTTTCTAAACACCATAGGAAGGAAATTAAGACTTTTAAGAGTCATTTATTCTTGACATTTTTGAAGTCTTCTTCTCCCTCTGTATTTTAATCACATTAAGCCCTTTCTTATTAAAAGAAATTTACTGATTTCTGTGCAACTTATCAGCATGCAGAGGAGACTTCCCATCTCACCTTTCATAGTTTGTTTATATCTGATGTAAGAAGAACCCTTTTCTTCAGTAGATTTCTGATTTTTGAGGCCTGGTCTTAACTGCCATATTCAGCATACTTTTTAAAACAAAACTTTTCCCAGGCCTTTTTTTTTTTTTTTTTTTTGTGCATTGACAATGTGAACACAGTTCAGTCAGTCTTTTTCAGAATATCTTTCTGGCAGGAGAAACACTGTCTCTAATATGACCTAATACCAGATATTACTGGCTACAATGCAATAGGCTGAACCACACAATTCCTCAGGGTTTATCTGAGCTGATTTTTTCTTTTTGAGTAGATTTTATTTTACCTTTTTTTGGTTTTGCCATGAACTTGTTTATCACTTTTAGAACATCCCACAACTGCTGTGACTTATGACATGTAGCATTATGATGAAAGATTATGACAGGCCGGATCTCCCCCTTTATTCCAGCACCTGCGTTCATACCTCCTATGCTATAGATGCATCTTTTTGCACTAAGGAAGAGGAGAGAAAAGAGGCATTCTGAGATCCCTAAAACTGCAGTTTGTTTGGAGGCTCCCTCCTGTTCACAGATATTAACTTTTAAAATACGACTAGAAATAACCTTTGAAAAATTGACTTCAAAGTCTCCAGGTGCAATAGCAACTTTTCTTGCTATAGCAGTTTTTAGATTTCGTTCACTGTCTCCACTGTGAGTGACACAGCAGGTATCCCTCTTTGTTCTCTGAAACACACATGAATGCCTACCCACTGGCAGACAAAAGGACCTAAAATCATAACTAACACATTTGTGTTCATTTTAAAGAAAACCAAATGATCAGACCCAGGCCTTTCTATAGAAATCTGGGGAAATAAAAGTTCAAAACAGTAATTCAGAGGAAATGCTGGGCATGTTTTCATACAAAGAGAAGTGTGGTGTACTTTAATCAAACCTATCCAGAATAAGATCAGATCATGAGAAAGAGAAAATTTTATATAGCTTTCCATGCATGGAGCAGACAGAATTTTCTGGACAACCTAAACCTGTGACTGCTTCTGCCAGTTGGCCAATATTTGGAAGTCAAAAAACAATGTGGCTTTAATTGTGCTTTCCAATATTACTGTAAATGATTTTACAGCGCATTATAGGAATGTTCCTTCTATGCACGTGCTTTACATTGCTCAGGTGTGAAACTTTCTTTGGATATTCATTTTCACCTCATGATATAAGAATACTAATGTATTGTCATTTAAGGCTTCATGAGAATTGTGACTATCTTAATGGACCCAAAATTGCTTCAGACTTTCTCAGTCTGGTTGTGATATTTCAATATTCTCAGCCAACATCCAGATGAAGCACAGTTTTGGACAACCCTGTTTTTCACTACCCAGGTTTCTACAGGTTCCTCATCCAGTTCCGAAAATGCACTTCTTCCATTTCCTGTTCTTAGTGCTGGCACTTCCTAATTGCCAGTTCATTCTTTCTGACTAATTAAAGTTTTATCTTTCACTTCATATTCCTTCTCAAAGCTCATTCATGTATTTATAATCAAATGTTTTGCAAAGGATTTAGATCTGAATTCTTATATTTTAATGCATACAAAAAGTTAGTTGTCAGGTATTAAGCCCCTTGTTTAACAGTGAGCAGATTTAATGTTTGTAATTAGAAAATAAAGCTCACTAGAGCTATTACAATCAGATTTTAAAATATGTCCTGCTTCTGAAACTTCTCAATTACTAATTATTCCTAAGGTGTTATGACCAAGTATTATTAATTGCAATAGTATATGTACATTATTAATGCATATTTCACAGTATATAATATTTAAACTTGTCAATATGCAATCCCCTGTCACTCTTAAGATTTTAATGTTATAAGAAGCAGTCATTTTATTCTGGTGTGCATCTTGCTTCTGTTTGCATTACAGTTGGCTTGTATTTCTAGCTTGGTTGTGAAAAATCTATTTGTATATTTTTGAGGTTGGGCCTTAGGCTGGAATATTAATTTCCTCTAAAAAACACACATGATTTTTTCACATCTATTTACACGTAACACTCAACCAGGGGTTTACAGTCATCCCTTCCTAATTGTTGTATGTCAAGAGGAAAAACAAACAAACAAACAAACACACCCCCCCCCAAAAAAAACCCCAAAAAACAACAACCCCAACATTTTTTAGATGCTCCGAGGTCTCAGTGATAATTCTGACCCAGGTAGCTTTCAGTGAGAAACAGATAGAAAGGCCATGCTGACCTACAGAAGGCAAATGAAATCTTTCTAGTTTTATTGGCTGCTTTTTTTTTGCACAATTAATGTTTTTTAATGACAGATGGCCATTATGTAGGATCTTGTTTTAGGGCAGGACTCCAGATACTTTCCATGATAACATAAAACAGTACGTTATCATGGAAACATGATCATGAAAAATGTGACCAGAATTTCTACTGAGAGAAAAACTGAGAGTGGCGCATTCAGTTTGCTGTCACTTGGGCCATCATGATTATAGTAGACAAACAAGTTCTAGAGTCATGTTCCTATTAAGTTTTTAAAATTCATGACCCTAGACTGCAAGAGCCTTTTTTAACACGAAGTATGAGACTGAAAATCTATTGTTACAGTGGTAATCAGTCAGGTTTTCACAGGAATTAATAGGGCACTATATTTTTCTTGGTATGTTGAAACAACAAAGATTAATTATGCAATCTCAGAATTTGTATTGATAGCCTACCTAAACTGCTGTAGAACTTTAGAGAACACTCACACTACTGTCTGCCAGTAGCTCAGAAGGTAATGACTTTCTCAGAGCTGCACATAAGGCAAATGCTATGGCCACAGAAATTAGTGAGTATACTTTCAAAGGGAAAAAAAGAGCATTGAGCATGGCATTAAAGAAAAGCGTCTTGTAAAGAATGGATAGTAAGCAATGTAAGATAAATTCCAGATAATTCTGATGTCTCTTGGAATTTCTGGTCTTTGAGTTCATTTATAGAATCAGCTTTCCCATTTATTTAAAAAAAAAGAAAAATGAAAAAAAGAACCCTCAGCATACTTTCAGATAATATTTCACTGAATATATTTCATAAATGAAAAATCCCTCTGTATCTATTGCTACGCTGCATGGACTAGTAACAGAATCATTTAGGGTCATGCGCTTAAGATCCCTTAGGATATCTGTGTAGACATAAGGAACCCTTAACAGAAATTAAGTCCAATTGGCTTAATTTATTAAAGCAGCAAAGGTACAGTACCTTAAGGATTAAATATTCTTTCATGAATCACAAAAGGTTCATTCTTGCTGAAATGAGTTAAGAACCCTCCCTGTACAGCATGAATTCTCTTCTTAAGTCATCTTTCAAAAAAAGGCACATGCAGATAAATTCACCGGCTGTTCTTCAAATTATTGAGGATCAGAACATTAAAACACTGGACAGAGTTATTACATGACCTGAAATATTATCTTCTAAAAATAGTAATTTAAGAATAATATTAAATCAGTTGCCTTTTTCCTTAAGAAAGGCAACTGTTACACAGACCAAATTAAAATTCTATCTTGTTTGTTTGTGTGTGAGCTAAACTCATCATTGTATTAATGACTGAATAGATAGCTTTATTGATATTTCTTTCAAGGTAACCACATACTTGATGAAACAGTCTGAGTAAGCAAAAGTGGGAAATCTTGCTTCTTTATTACTATATCATTGAGCTGTGGGATTATTAGAATGATTTAATAGCCTGCTGGAAAATCCATGGCCAAGTAATCATGGGCAGCCTTTGTTTTTTTAATGTGATGGACAAGAGGTGGACCGTGTGATAATTGTCCACCTTTGTTGGTATTGTGATGAGGTTCTTTTGACTTTGGTGTGGGGAATTGGAGTGTAAATTTATGGATACCATTTGTGTGTCCAGTTCTGGGCTTCTCAGTGGAGACACAGAACTCCTAAAGTATGTCCAGGGAATGGCAACAAATGTGATTAAGGGAATAGACCAGCTCTCACAATGATAGTCTGAGGGATCTGGGCCTGTTCTCCCTCAAGAAGAGACAACTGAGAGGGTACGTCACCAATGTCTTTAACTATCTGAAGGGAGGGTGTCAAGAAGATGGAACCAGGATCTATGGAGATGGAGCCAGGATCTGCTCAATGGTGCTAATCAATAGGACAAGAGGCAGTGGGCAGAAGCAGAAGCGCAGGAAGTTCTGCTTAAACAGGAAGGAAGAGCTTCTTTACTGTGCAGGTGACCAAGCACTGGAACAGGTAATCCATAAAGGTTGTACAATCTCCCTCAGTGAAGATATTCAAGAACTTCCAGGACACAGTCCTGTGCCTTGTGGCCTAGGATCCTGCCTGAGCAGGGATGATGGATCAGATGAATCACCAGGATCCTTTCCAACCTTACCCATTCAGTGATTCTGTGACTACTGATGAAAGTGAAGTTTGTGAAATGTTGTATGCTGTGTGGGATATTGTTCCCACTCCAATCAAAAGGAAGAATTTGAGCCATTTTCTGTGTGAGTTATCATAGTGGAATAATAGTTGAAGCAGAATTTTCAGATAAATTAAGTTTCTCTCTCCTTTCTTTCTTTCTTTCTTTCTTTCTTTCTTTCTTTCTTTCTCTTTCTTTCTCTTTCTTTCTTTTTTCTCTTTTCTTTTCTTTTCTTTTCTTTTCTTTTCTTTTCTTTTCTTTTCTTTTCTTTTCTTTTCTCTCCACCCTCAAAGATATACATTGCTCTACAAGAATCTGTATGTTTGCAACAAGGCAGTCAGTTTACTAAAGTAAACTTAACAGTAATGCTGTTGCTTTCTTTAGTACTATTCTTGTTTCCTTTCCAGACATAGAAATAAAAGTTAACTTTCATTATGATTTAATTCTTTCTTGTAGACCACTGCAATCTACTGAAAATGATGAGAGCATTTCATTTACTAAATGTTGTTGCATGAAATTGAATAAGATTAAAGGTGGTTCACACAAATGGATTATAAGGAATGAAACCCACCAAACAAAAGAAATAGCACCAAAAAATCCACTGGCAGTTTACATATAGAAATGAAAACAAGAAACACCAGTAAAATAATGGGGGAAATATTCCAGCTTAATCAGATTGTCTCAAATATCTGCCTTCTGTTAACAATTGGAAAGCTCAGACTGATATGTGCATTGTGTTGCTGATTTGTTATGGCTTAATTTTGCTTGTAAAAATTTAGATATGCTTGGAAGTCCTTTTGTCTTTGATTTAATGGTGCCGTACCTCCTTTATGGTAGATTAAAATTCTCTTGATTATACTTTGTTGTGCTTATATACACCTCTTTGATTCTTGCAGCTCATTTTAAAAGAAGAAAAAAACAGCTGTTCTCTGGGGAAAAAAAGTAAAGAAATAATCCCCCTTAAATTCTTGTCTTCCACAACAGAAACTGTGTGTGAGATAATTCACATCAGTGATTATCTGATATGTCTTATATCATCTGTGTTAGCTATGTCTTTCCAGTTGCCATGTTCTGCAGTTTTTTAGATGGATTTTTTTAGATGAAAGTTTATTCCCACTGAGACATGAAAAAAAGCACAAAGAGTTTGTACCTGTACACTGAAGAAATCCTTTAAAAGAAAAAGACCAATAACTGTGTCGAATCCATGGTCCTGTAACAGACCTACATTTAGCCTCAAAGAACATTCAGAAAGTGAGAGGCAAAGGACAGTGAGAGAGAAAGCACAGTATTTCACACAGCCGTCATTGCTTATGTTTTTTCTGTAGTTTCTTTTTTTTGGCTGAGGATTTCACCAGTGATGATGACCCCACACTCCATAGACTGAACAGCATTTCTTTTTTCACTATAAATGAAAGTTTGCAAGCATGTACTTGGAAGTGCTAACAGATTCTCCTGATGTTTCTTCCTTAAATACAGGCTTTATGACTTCTTTAGTAGCTAAGGTAACATGTTTATTATCTTCATCCATCTTGGATGGAATTAATCTCTTTAGATTCTTGTCTTTATTCTTAATTCAGAGGTTTAGAGTTTTTTGAAGAAAAAAAAAAAATAAAATTGAGAGTTCAAATTTTTTCCTCCCAATGAAGGAAAACTTAATTTTTTACTGAACCAGGTGAATCTAGGCTAAATCAGAATTTCCACATGATCCTCTCACAGTAGATATTGTGATTATTGGAATTATTACTGTTGTTGCTCTGTCACTACTGAAATCACTTTTGAAATGACTATTGAAAAGTCTTGCTTCCATAACCTATTTTTTTGCTGAACACACAAAAAATACCCTTTCTTTTATTCTTGCTTTGGATTTTGGATATTCTTACATTGGATTATATTTGCTTAATGCATTGAAAACTTGTTGGAACCTTGATTTATCTTTACCTTACGACACATAATTAGTGTTAGAAACAGCGTGGACAGGTGTTAAAAAGGTTTTGTAAATCCCACCAATAGCAAAGTTTGTGATTGAATTATCAAAAGGAATTTGGAGGATTGATCTGTGATCTTGAAAAAATTCTGTCTAATGTTAATATGAGCCTTATATACTAGAAGAGGTTTATTGTAAAATGATCTCACATGTCAGAGGTGAACCTGTATTAATCAATATGCATTTCAGAGGCATATGCATCTCAATATACATCTTAAGTTTAGCTGTATGATTTCACTTGGGAGATCAGACTACAAAATGCACAGAAGAAAAAGGTAGCAGAATTATTAAAATCAAAAGATCTCATATGTTGTCTTCCCAAGCACTGATCTAAGAAATGTATCTGTCTGTGTTCCTGCCCCAATCTGCAGTTTTGCCACATTTATGTGACTTAGGGAAAGATTCAGTTGACAACAGAGAAGGACTTGTATTAGAGAAGGCTTTAGGATGACCTAATTATAGCCTTCCAGCACCTGAAGGAAGCCTATGAGAAAGGGAGAGATTTTTCAAGGGTATGTAGTGATAGGACAAAGGGGAATGGCATTAAACTGAAAGAGGGTAGGTTTACATTAGATACCAGGTAGAAATTCTTTACTGTGAGGGTGATGAGACATTGGAACAGGTTGTCTAGAGAAGCTGTGGCTGAACCATCCCTGGGAGTATTCAAGACCAGGTTGGGTGGTGCTCTGAGCAACCTGATCTCATGAAAGGTGTCCCTATCCACTGCAGAAGGGTTGAAACTGAGTGATCTTTAAGGTCCCTTTCAACGCTAGTCATCCTATGACTCTATATTCTATGGTTCTATGACATAGTGATGTCCTGGATATATTATCTTCCTTGTTGTATGCCATGTTTCCTAAATTACAAAGAGAAAAATGCCATGCAAACTAATTCATAATGTTTCTTTTCCTGAAATGGTGGTCTAGATTTGATAGAGTTTAACAGATGCATAAGTCTTCATATTATACCCTCAAAACAAAGTTGTATCAGTTCATGAATAGCAAATATATTTGTGAAAAAACAAATATAAAGATATCCTTTCATTCCTTGTGTCACAGCGCTATTCATATGAGATAGTTTACTATATCTTGTGGACTCAACTTTTTTTATTATTTCTGTGCAGGATCTCTCTGTATAAAAATACAGTAAATTCACCTAGAATCTTAGAATCTTGTGATATATCATATGACCTAAGTCAACAAACAGAAAAAAAAAAAAGCCAGGGAACAAGATAAATTTTAACAATTGGTATTACTATACCAACTGAGAGGTAGTGTGATTTCACATCTTCAGAAGTGATTTTCATTGTATAAATCTTCCCTTCTTGGGCAAGATTACTTGTAAAATTAAGGATAACCTAGCTCAGGTAATCTAGTATAGATCTAGGCAGTGTTATTGTATGGAATCTCTCTGGCTGCCTCTGAGATGTCTGTGCAGAAACTTCTACTAATTAAAGAGTGAAGAAATGGTTCATCTTGCTGTTACCATCTTTATTAATGGTATATCTTACAGAGATGGCAAAACAAGATTAAAGTTTAAAGGTCATATTAGGATAAAATGGTGGTTATTTATTTAAGTTCTCATGTATTTGCAAATGTATTTTCACATTTGTGAAGAGTTGCTGGAAAGCCACTTTTTTGGAACAGATATAATTATGAAGCCTTTCTTAGTACCAAAAAACCCACAAAAGCTCAGAGTAAAGTCTTAAAAATCTGTTCCTACTTGTTTGCAGAGTGTACCTAATATCTATAAATTAAGGTAACTTCATAGTGAACAGATATCATTAATGGAAGAAAAGGAACAAAAAAGGGCAAGATTTCAGGCTCTCAAATATTTCATTAGGTGAGAAACAGATATGACCAAATTAAGTACAGATATAATGTACATTTATTATTTACCTGTTATTTTATTTTCTTTTTAATTAAGGAAAAGCCTTGCCTGTGAAACAGAAAGATCTATTCCACAGGTCTTAGTGATAAGTGTTTGGCTTTTGTGGATTAAAATAAGTAATAAGTTGTTTGCAATCCTGAAGTGTTTTACACTTTTCAGCTCTGAAAGGGGTTTGCAACAGGTACATACAATGTTCAAGGTATCACCAGAGCAGTGAAGTGTGAAACAGAGAGAATGCAAGCAAGAACAGGGAAGAGCTGCTAGTGAGATCTGTGAGAAATCTGTGAAGTCTTTAATGTGGAGCATACATATATAGGTATAGACATATACCAACCTTAAGTAAAGTTTTATGAGTGCATGGAGAGTGTAATGTAAGTAATTCTCAAATGTTCATTTTGGTGGATTTGGGATTTACTGCATTCTTCACAAATAGAACTTACTCTTTCCATTGATGTCAGCTTTTAGTATAACTGTCTAGAATAATGTACAGTGCTCATTTTCCAAGTGGCAAGTGATTGCAAGTGGCAAAGTAACAAATGATTGTGTAATACAACTCAGAAACAAAGATGTCAAAATCTACTGCTCATCTCTGAAAAATATGGCAATATTTATGTTACTTGTAACACTGAAGATTTTTTTTCAAATAGAAATTTACTGTTGAAAATGAGAGACATTGCAGCTACTTTCAATCAACTAGGCCACTTAAATGAATTTCCAGTTGTTATCCTTCTGTTTTCAAAGGTCAGAACATGCTTTATCTTTTCTATTCCAATAGTGTTATGCAGCATGGTATCATTTAAGTGGTGTTAAACTTGTTCAGTATTTTCTGCAGTGGACAAGCATTTTTCATGGTACACATTAAACTTGGATTCTTTTCCCAAAAAAAGGTTAATATGACAATCTGTAGGCATAAATACTGAAAACACATAAATACATAATGCACTCATGTTGTTTTCTACATCATCAGCTGAATGCATCTAAAAATAAAGCAGTGGGTAGTATCTCTTTGTAATTTAATATTTGGGATTTGACAAATTCATCTATGGTATTGTTATCCTTTTATTGGCTGTAGGGGAGTTAAAGTACAATGAGTATAGGCTCTACTGGACATTTAATTTTCATGCTGTTCAGAACTTCAGTAGTTCTTAACTGTCATCTTCCCAAGACGTTGGGGTTGTTAGTTCTAATACGGAGGAATCTGAACGACTTGTTTTTATGTTAAATCAGCTAAATTCCTGAAAATATTACTGTGGATTCTGTGCATCTTGTGCATGGAAAAGTGAATATTTGTTTTAAAAGATTATATAATTAAAAGATTTTTAAGTATTATCTAATTCAATTCCTAGAATGTATAGCATTTTTAATAATAAATGGAAGTATATTTAACATCTAATTTTTGTGCCACTTTTTACTACCAGTAAAGCTGGTGTTTTTCAAGCTAAAAAATACTGGGCTAAACATTGACATGAAACTTTTGTATTATATCTTCATTTGAACTTGAAGACAAATTTTACATAGATGGTTAGTGTCAATAATAGAGAACTCTTTAAAATGCTTGGGAGATGTACCCACAGGATGGACAGAGTGTTTGGGGGGAGGAATTTCTTAAATAAAAAAGAATTCTCTAGTTATTTGCATACAGAAGATGAAAGCTCTCTGCCTCTTTTAGATTATAAATGTGCCATCTGTGCTCAGTCTTGTGGGCATGTCTATTCTCTTTATTTCATATTTTGTTTTTACATGTCCCTTTTAAGCCTTCTAATTATGGCTGACCCTTCAATGAAAGTAATATTTTTCCTGATGAGTAATCCCATTTCATTCAAATTAAATATAGTGTAATTACAGATAAGTGTATCAGAGACCAGTTTGTTGTTTTATTGTTTTTATGGGGGGGGTTGTTTTGTTCTGTTTTCCTTTTTAACTGAAATCCATTAACTAATATAAAAGAAGAGCAAAAACTGAATGATTAAGTGGAAAGGCTTACTTTCCCTAAGGATTCAGCAAACTGAGCCGCTTTATAAATTAACTTATGCTCCTTTAATTTTTTTTTACTTCTGCTATTGCTACTCATTACTATGGTAGTTTGTGATTTATGAGTTATGATTAATGATTTATGCCTTCATGATTTTATTTGGCAATCACTCATAAATGAAAAACACTTTCCTTGATAAATTAAGCTATTTTAAAAAACCCTAAATTTCTTTTAATCAGTTACCTTCAAAAGCATACGACATACAGGAGAAGGACTTGCTGCTTTCAAGGGCAAAAAAGTGTTGCCTCTTGAGAACTATACAGGAGTTTCTGTTCGGATTTTCCTGCCATCATAAAACTTGAATAAAATTCTGTTTTATGGTACCTGCTGAATTCTTTGATTGATGAAAAATCCATTGATTTTTCCTTAATTATATATGCAGTTACTTGGATCAAATTCTGCCTTCCCTGTTCACCTTTGGCAATAGTTTCTTACCCTCCAAGTTGTAACTAGAAAAGAATCCCACACACAGAATCACACTGGATGTTCTGAGCTGGAAAAGACTGATGGAAATTATTTTCACTCATGGATTGCACAAATTGGATGAGTCATAATCTTGCTCATAAAGAGCCTTTACAGTGTCACCAACTGAAATTTGTTTAACCTCTCTAAGAACTCCTGAAAAACATGTGCATCACTGATATCTGTTCAGAAATAATATTGATAAAATAGCAGAACTTTTTCTGACCAGAATTCAGATGAAGTACACTTTGCAACTTGAAAAAATACAAATATGGTAGTGGGAGAAAGAAGAAGAAAGAGAGGAGAGAGAGAGGGTAATTTGATGTTTCTCCAAGACCAAGGACCTCCCAAATACATTGCAAAAGATAAAGACAAAAAGTAAAAAACAAAACAAAACAAACAAACAAACAAACAAAACCACAAAAAAATTTAGTCTCCAACCTTAAGTATAAAACTATCCTAATTTCCTGTTTACAAAAACCTATTCTCTACCCCTTTATACTGCATTTTAGTTCATATCTGTCTATCTGTTATCCTTTCTCAAATTTTTGTGATCAATTATTACAAATTTTCTACCAAAAAATATTATCCACAATGCCTATTTTAAATCTCATTTAGTCATTACTAAACCTACTGCTATTACTGTCATTGACTCTGATTTATGCATCTGCAGCTTCAAGTATCATTCAAGTATGAACCTGAAAAATAATTTTTATCAGTTCTCATGCTCCAGGGATAGAGATTTATGATGTGCAATTAATATATTAGTCAAGCATCAAAACTCTCCTTAATGCTTTACAGCTTTTGTGTGTGTGTGTGTTGTAACCATGGTAGATTCAAAGCAGCCTCCTAGATAAAATGTAATTTTTAAGATAATGAAGAATTCAAAAGTCTGTTAATGTTCATGTCCAGCTTGTAATTCTGAATACGCTGTATTCATGTCCCAAGGAGCACACTTTATATTCAACACAATAGGTTTTATTGGAATTGCCTTAATTGTTAGTGAGATGAAAGGCAATTACACTTTTTTCTTCTGATATTAAATTCTTTCAAACAGGTTTCTCACCTGTTTGAAACCTAACTTTTTACCTAACTTAGAACCTTACCCTAACTCTTTAAGGTAGACTATTTACCTATTTTAATAACCATTCTAGTAATTTAAGAGATAGGCTTTTGGGATGTCATTTGTTCGGCCTGTTTCAGATATCTACTGTGATACACAAGACACCTACTTTTGTCAGTAAAAGTGAAGGTAGGTTAGGCAGTTGATACATGGATATTTTATGTCATTAGTGTGGCTTCACCTGGAGTCATTAGTGCAATGTTCAAGTGTTTTCAAAATGCACTGGAAACATTCCTCTTGCAGATGAGGAATACAGGATTTTTTTCCTTTTCTAGAACTATGCTTAGAGTAGGATTCCAGTGAAGGAGACTTACCTTGTTCTTGCTGGCTTGCCAGGTCCCCAAGACTGCTGTGTGGGTGTGCTGACCAATAGGACTTATTATCCAAACTATGCTTTCCCTGTTTCTCAGCTTCCAAAAAAGTCAATTTAATTGCTTGATGGCACTGGGTCTCTTGAAAGAACTGAGGAGGTAACTGTTCTCAAATCTCTTTGCTTCACTACAGGTCTTTATGTGCCTGTTTTTGCATGTTCCTTCTCTTCCCTAGGAGTTATTTAATTTCATTAAAAATGCCTTACCTTCCACAATATCT
Organism: Hippolais icterina; assembly: GCA_013400075.1. Lineage (NCBI taxonomy): Eukaryota > Metazoa > Chordata > Aves > Passeriformes > Sylviidae > Hippolais > Hippolais icterina. Next base: position 40,949 of record VWYN01011285.1, on the reverse strand, counting down.
CCAAAATACCACACACACAATGTTGCTCTCTGTCTTAAGGGAGGCAATTTCTCTAAGTCATCTCTGAGTAGGTCACAGAAACCACAAAGGAATTCGATGTATCTTCCTTCAGTTTCTCTTAATACAAACACATGACATGTCTACTCTCTAGTGCTAAATTTGCATTTAACAGAAACAAAAAGAAAAAAACCCTGAATTAATAGAATAAAGAAAGAATTATTATGGTCCTGGCTTCCGTTCATGGAGTCAATTAACATTTTGTTGGTAGAAGCAGACAATGGCTATGAATTTGTTAAACTATACATGAACTACCCTGCTTGCTTGAAAAACAGAACAAAAACCTCTAATTTCAGTGAAGCACGGCACCTGTTTTCAAGTTGATTATACTTAATGATGCATTCTCAGTAAACACTGCTATATTGTGAGACTTTACAGATTGTTTTTAAATGCCTTGTGAAATGAAAAATAATCAGCCTTTGGGAAATTGGATATTGCACAAATTCTTCTGTGTATTTTGCACTCAGATGTGCGGATGTTAAAATTGCTCTTTAAGAAGTTCAGACATGAAATGAGCCTTTTAATTCTCACACTGAATGTTAGCAATAACCTCTGAATTCTTGTACAATATCACAATACATATTTCAAACAGAGAAATAACCTTTAGTAATGAGAAAAAGAAATTGCTATTTGAAACTTCAATTTCATCCTGGTCACCTGCAAAGCACAGAGCAACTCAATGCTTTCTGGAAATGGGCAGAAGTAGAATATATCTTGTAAACACCAAGTTATTTGAAGCAAGAAGGAATTACGATGCTAGAGTTGAATAATTGCTGTAAATCTGTAGAAAGGTATTTTGTTAAAATCTAAATATATGAATTATAAGGTGAAGGCACAAGTAATTTAAAAATTAAATTTAAAGGACTTTCAGCTAGTCTGTTTTTTTATGTTTGCCAGACTGATACTTGTTCTAGCAAATGAAGTTGTTACCAAAGACATATTATTTTCTAAGAAACATGCCACTCATGAGGAAAGCTCATAGTTTTTTAAGTGATTTAATCATCAGTGCACTCTTTCACAATCCAGAACACATGAAGAAATAAGATACATTTTTATATGTTAAATCTTTTTTTTTTACTTTATATGCATGCACATATGCATCAGCGGTTTAAGGAACTATTATTTAAAAAAAAAAAAGAAAGAGGATTTTGAAATGGGAATGGAGACCAGGGCAGTAAATATTCACATTTATTTGCTCTTAAAGAATTTCAATCAACTTACCAGAGAGATCAAATATGCAATTATTTACTCATATTTATTTCTATATTGTTAACACATGTGTGTTAACACAACTGAATGTTGCTAAATTCTGAACGTAGCTGCTGTAATATATAATAGAACACTATCCTCAGGGCAAATTAGAGAGTACAACTCCTATCCACCATGAAAGCTCTGATATTAATGAGATTTAAGTGCTCCCATTGGTCTTGTGTTGAGGGATAAAAACCAGACTGCTGATCAGGGAAGCAATTATAAACAAATAGACCTTATTCTTCATTTTCCACAGAAATACTTAAGACTTCTCCAACAATTTTCATGGATGACATACAAATAAAATCCCAAGCTTTTGCTAAATGTTCTGAATGTATTCTTACCAAATACATAAAATTGTAGTGTTAAGGGAATCCTTTCATGATAAACATTAAACTTTTGTAGGATTAAGAGATGTTAATTCTTAATCCAACATGTGATATGTCAGCATACTACTGATTATTCTGAAAAGGTTGTAGATGTTTACCATATTTATTACCAGTAATTATTTAACTGTCTTTATTTCAAAGTATTTCGGGCATGTCAGTCTAACCATGCCGGTATAAAATAAATGAAAATGTTGTATCACCTTTTGAGAAAAGTTTGATAGACAACAGATTTTTACTCAGTGAAGTCTTTCATATTTGGTAGAACTCCATAAACTTCAGTGGTACATAAGCACAGACTGTAACTAAGGTCTTACTTTTTTTACTGAAATGAGGTCTACCAGGCAAGTTATATACCTACCAAAGAAAGAGTAACTTTATTGTAAACAAGTATATTACAGAATGGTTTAGATCAGACAAAAATTTATATCTTTGCAGGCAGAAAATATAGAAACAGTAACCACTGAACAAAACTGGTAGCTTCAGGAATACTGTTTGCTATGAAAAGATATCTTAAATTTTGTCTGAATTATGTATCTGGGACATGTCAACCTTGAATATTCTCTGTGATAGCATGGATCATCATTCCTTCACATAGTGTATTAAAAACTTAATTTCAGGTTAACTTTTTCTTTAATATCAAATAAATGCTTCCCACTGCTTCCTTTAATGATTATTTTACTTTTGTTCTTGCTAATAAAAGAAAATAATGTGTTACCACCTTCATAGTTCCCCTTTATGGTTTCAGGTTTTTTTTCTGGCAAGTAGGTCTGTCTCCTTTCCTCTGAATTAGTAGAACAATTATTCATAACCATTCCGAAGGCACAGATTTCCTCACACCTTTTAATAAGTTTTTTATTTTGTTTTCTCAACTCCTTACAGGTTTCTTGATTTTTTTTTCCCCCTTCTTTATCAGATGTATATCACCATATTTTCCACCACTGTTTTACTCTTTGCTACAATGTCTTACCACTTGTTTCATTTTCCATTCAATATACATCTCTCTGATTTTCCTTCCATTCTTTTGTGAATTAGAAGACGTCATATAAAATAAGTAGCTTGACTGATTTTAAAAGGAATGAAAATGAAACATTTTAATACTCTTTTAACTCTAAATATGCATCTCTATAATGGCCCAGGTTAATTAATCCAATCTAGGTTTAATTGTCAATCTAGGTTAATTTAAAGAGATATATTGAACAAATTTTCCCTTGGTACTTAATCTCCCTTTACAAAACTAGCAGTATAATGCCCAGAATCCATAGATAAATTTTATTTAATTGGGCTTTAATTTGCTTGTTATTCATAGAAGAAACACTAAAAAAGAGACAGATGGTGAGAGATTATGTGGTATGAAACTTTAATAACCTCCGTCACTTTATGGGGTTTCTAAGGCTGTTTCTTGTTCTTTCCCTGCAAAATCTTTGTTTATTGATCTCTTTGTTGATGACTTCTAAACGTTTCTGAGTCGCCTTCAGAAGTAACATGAACAGCTCTAGCACATTCTTTGAAACACAGGTGGAAACCTGCTTACAGAAGTGCTGAGTATATTCAATGTACTTCAAAAACTAATTTAAAGAATCTTATGGCTTAAACTAGCTATGCTGATTCAAAGTGGAATCTCATACTTTTATGATAGCTGAATTCCTTCTACTTTATTGATTTACCACAGTTTAGACAGTAATAGATATTTTGGTGTGTATTACTTAGGTTTTCAGGGTAATATTCAGCCCAATGAATAATTTCTTTTTTTTTTTTTTTTTTTACTCACAGATTTCATCTGATTGAAATTAACTTGGTCAAAACAGGAAGATAAACATATTCACCTATGTACTTCTTACTCTAATAAATCATCCTACAGCAACTCTTCAGTTTTATCCCCTAAATATAAGAGAGATCTTAAACAGAATACCATGAAAGCATTTTCATGAATCCATGAAAGCTATGATTTTTAAGAGAAACAATGGGCCTGTTTATTCTAAAGACAAATATATCTCCAGGACTTTGTATGACCTTTTAACAGAGTGGCATCTGCATATATTCTAAACCTTAAAATGAAAGCAGGGAAGGGTGGCAGTCCTTTAGAATCCTAAAATTCTATCTGAAATATCTTCTGTTGTTTACCTTCATTAACAGCTAATTTGTGAAAGATGCATTAAAAACAGAACAAAACCAAAATTATCTAAATTAATCTATAGTAAGATTTTGTGCAGTGCCCATGCAGTGATTTGCACACTATGCCTGGGCTTAATTTGTAAAGAAGCAGCAGCAGAGAAAAAGAGAGTCCAAAGAATATGTTACATCAGGGATTCATGATGGTGTTTTGTTTGTTTGTTTATTTTAAAATTATTTTTGGTTGGGTTTTTTTGTTGGTGGTGGTTTTTTTGTTTGGTTGATTTTTTTTGTGGGGAGTTCTTTTTGTTTAGATTTTTGTTGGTGTTTTTTGTGTGGTTGGTTGTTTATTTATTTTAGTTTCTTGTGACCTTTTATTTAGCAAGAGAAAAATTATTTTACCTAATACAGGTATAACATATAAATTTAGGTTTAGATAGGTGATAAATTATAGATATTATACTAAGAATTACATTATTTTTAAGGAAACAAAGAAGGAGCAATCCTTCAGTGCCTTTGAGAGAGATATTTTCCCATTAGGAGAAAATTTCTCATGATGCACTTATAGAGAAATTTAAAAAATCTGTGACATGTTCAGCTAATCTTGTCAATTCTTGAAACAGCATCTCAAAGGAAAAAAATTCTTTATGGACTAAGGTAAAGAAGAAAAAAAAGTTTTATGGGGGAAGGTATATGGAAAGTAGGATTCAAAGAAAACTTGAGGGAGTCATAAGGCAGCAGAATTGTTGCAATGATAGTTAATACTGTGTGCTTCAAAAGTTTAAACTACATTTAGGAAAAGGAAAAAAAAAAAACAAAACAGGCCTACACCTCCCTCAAAGAAACCTTAAAAAATGCAACACACAAAAAGCCCAACCCAAACAAATGAAAACAGAGAGAAAAACTGAGGATAAACCTGTTGAGCTGAACTATCAAAAAAAATATTTATGTCCGTTATAGTCTAACACAAATCTCTGCTAGTTGGTTGAGATTGCAAGGTTTACTAACTTATTCCACAGAAATGTACTAGATTTCTGGTCTGTGACAGCTGTGACACTTAATTTTTTTTTTTGATAGATAAGAGACACCTTGTTAAGGACAAGTCAAAGTTTCTCAGTATATACAGGTTTTCCATTTATCATCTCTAGTCTAATACGGAAATGATATTGGTAAATGTCTATATTGCTGGTTGACACCTTTCTATGCCTGGTCAAATGAAAAGTATTAACCTACAAAACACCCAAGAGGGGGGAAGGCTTGGACTAATTTTACATGGTTCAATTCAGTTGTTTATTGAGTTTGGTTTGACAATATTGAAGAAATGAAAATTGAAAATATGCATTTAGAATAAGAGAGCAAAAGCTAAACTTCAGAGATTATCAAAGTGCTTAACAATCAATAAATTTAAAGGAATTAGAATTCCATCTTTATCATTTTTATCAAGTTGTGTTTTTATATAGCAGAAAGCTGTTATGTTCAGAGAATCTTCTTGCAATAATATCTTTTTTTTTTTTTTTTTTCTGATTACCTTGTTTAATCAAGGCAAAACAGATGTTTTGCAGTATTGTAAAAATATCTTTGTCTTTGTCTGGAAACTTGAATGAGGAGACAATGAATGATGGCAGTGTTTCATAGGTGTTTATACACCGAGATCTCTGAAATCACCATAATTATGGTAGAGGTAGATTAGATTTGGATCAGCTTCAAGGATTTTGTGCTGAAAGTAGGTTTCCTTTATTACAGAGTAATAAAAAAAAGAACTATAGTTTTTCTTTTTCTGTCATCAATATTATTGTATAGCTATTGAATGCTATTGAATTGGCTGAAAGTCTCCACTGAGAAATATTGCTTCTCTCTATTCTTATCAAACAATGATGAGTGAATGAACTCAATACATCAGAATAAATGTGGTGAAATATGCTGACATTGATGTAATTCTTCATTGTAGTGCTAATGAATTCTACACAGGAGTTTTTACAAGACACTAATATGAGATATTCAGCCCACGGACATCTTGTTTGTTACTAAGTTTATATTTGGCAAGGGCTTTTCTAGTTAGACTTAGGGTTTCCCCTAAAAGTACTTAACAAGAATAGCAAATTCCTAGTTACTTCTGGATATTCTGGACCAAAATAACTATTTTCAATGCATTTGTTAAGATTCAAATTTCCTAGTAATTTTTTGACTTTTTTCAGTTTTTAATACTTGAAAAGTTATTTTGTCTAAATAAAAAAATCTGAAGACTACTTTATTATTACTGTTTCAGGTGCAATGCATTGGCCTCTGAGGATCTAAATCCATATCAGATAATTTAAGTATACCAAATGTAATTTTATGCAATAAGCATCAAAGTGGGAATATGAAGGTATTGATTTTGTATTTCTTATATGCTAAAAGAACTCACAAAATTAACCTATGTAACAAGTAGATCAGTTATAGTTTTAGAAGCTCTTACCTAATGTCAGAACACAAGATGCTGTAAATATTCACTGGTGTACAGGTTAGGACCATATTATTACATTTATATTTTCATTTCAATATAAGCCATTATAAAATGGACGGTGGTGAATCCTCTGAACAATGAAGCTATTAAGAAGCTTAAGTTCTGAAATGGTGGAAAATTTATCCTCAGTCCCACAAAAAGAATGACAATCAAACAAAAGAAAACAATTCTTGAACGTGGCAGATGGAAAACTTTCTAAATTATATTTTCTATAATGTTTACACACATGTTAAGAGGCTTGTCTTCATAACTCTTCTGCAACAAGTAGGACTAGGAACTTAATATTTCATTTGAGAAATCCTGGAAGTCTTTCATCTGGAGAATCAAAAGTGCCTCTGATCAAGAGGCTGTTAAGGAGCTGGAGAACCTGCCACCTGAGATTGCTTGGAATTCTTAGAAAGTTTTGGGTTCTCATAAATTGACTTCTCAGTAATTTGTGGATGTTTCTCAGGGCCCACCAGACAAATCTCCCAAGTACTGTTCAAGTGATTTGTATGATAGGTTAAGGGAGTGCCAAAGTTAAATCAAAGGCAGTGGGAATCAACTCTTGAATTATACTCCTATATTTAAACACCTGAAATGCCAACATCTAAATGTGAGCAACTGACCCCACTTCCAGTGCTGACAATGGAGTCAAAATAGTCGACATATAACCCAAAGTTGCAAACTTATGGTAAATGCTTTAAATTGATTAGCTGAATGTGGTCTCTAACACCAAAATATAGACTATCCAGAGCTGGGAGGCACCAAGAAGGATAGTCACAGTCCAACTCCTGGACCTGCTTAGGACAGCCTCAAGAGTAAAACCATGTGTCTGAGACCATTGTCCAAATACTTCACAGACTGACAGATTTGATGGTGTGACCACTTCCCTGGAAAGCCCTTGTGTCCAACCATGTGTCCAACCATGTGCCCAGCCATCTTAGAACTTTTTCCTAATATCCAGCCTAAAACTCCCATGACACAGCTTCATGACATGGCCTCAGGTTCTGTCACTGAGAGGATCATTATCACCACTGAGAAGAGATCAATGTCTGTCCCTCCTCTTCTCTTCAAGAGGAAGTTGTAGACTGCTATGAGGTCTCTCCTCTGTCTCCTTTTCTCCAGGCTGAACAAACCATGTGATCAGAGGCATTCATCTTACAGCTTAGGAAATCAGTTTGTATTCTACATCTCAGTTTACTGGAATTTCCATTCCACTCTTTATTTCTGTTCACATTTAGCTAAAATCAATTTATTCTTACAAAATTCCTTTTTCTTAATGAAGTACATTTCTGTCAGGGAACTTCAAACTTTAAGTAGTTTACTGACAGTATATACATTTTTTTTTTTACCATCATTGGCTTTTAAATGCTTAAAAGGTATGAAAGAGAGGGACCAGTAATCCCTACTTATTTCTTCTATTCCATTGAATAGTATGTATTTGTCATACTATTTTTTTAATCACGTCTTTTCTCTCTTTATCAAAGAAAAGCAATTCTATTCTTTTTTGCCTTTTCTACAAGAAAATATTCTCTATTCCCATTTGTTACTCCACTAGTTGGTTCTACATATTTTTTTTATTTTTTAAACCTTTTGGCAGGTTGCTTCAGGTGAAGCTTTCAAAGTCCAAATATTATTTTGGCTTTAGAGATTGCTATTTCACTTTTCCAATTTCAACTTTAAATCATTCTTCACTCTTCTGTCCACAGATGAACACTGACCATAATCATTAAATGAGATATCTGTAGTGTTTCTTTCTTAAGTGGATACAATAGATATAGGACATGATAAGATGCATGAATAATGAAGTTTTCCTTTCACAACTATAGTTTGCATACATTTTAATAGAGGAAATGCCAGACCTGAAAAAGTTCCTCTGATCACCTGTGAATAATTAATTTGCATTTAAAACATATACATGTGCTTATGAGGAATACAATTAATTTTTAAAAAATTACAACTGGCAATAAAAGTTAATGTTATTTCATGGGAAAAATAGCTTATTCTGTAGTGCTCTGAGTTAAAACTTAATTCTTAGTCTACCTTTCTTGTACTGTCTTGAAACATAAGTAGTATATCACTAGTTAATTGTGGAACAAATTATGTGTAATGTGGTGTATATCAGAATTAAATGGTTAAAGCAGACTTCATAATAGCACAACTACTTCACAAGTGTTAAAAATATTGTCCTTTCTAACAAATATAATAGTGTCAGAGCTACAACAACACCAGAAACAGCAATAGACGGGAAAAGGGATATGTAGTTAAAGAACATAAAACTTCTTGCATAGCATTTTTAAAATGTCTTTTTCATATGACTGAAACATAACTTGCAAGCAAAGGAACAGCAAATGGGAAGCAAAGCTTAAACCTGACACGTGAAGTTGCTTTCAATAACTACACATTAACTACATTAACACCCAGTTGGTGAAAGTGTCAGTTGACTTTCTAGACATCTGAGGAGCCTGTATGATTGAACAGATGAAGAGAGAAAAGTAGGAGTAGAGATTTGTCATAATAAATAAAAGTTTAGGTTAAGAGGCTAATTCAGAAAAAGTCCAGAACAAAAGACTTCCAGAAAGCTGGGGAACAAGAAAAAATCAATCATGTATAGAGACTAGAAAAGAGGAGTTACTACAGTCAAAGAAACAGGAAGCCTATATGAAAAATCAAACTGGCAGAAAAATAACTGGTATTGGCAGAATGAAGGGAGAGAAACAAGAGATGAGCAACAAGAAAAGATTCTTTTTAGTTTGGAAGATGTGAAAATTTGAATGAGATTTAAAAAAAAACCCAGAAAACAGCAACAGAGTAGATTAGAGGTAGATTTGCAAGAATATTTGGAAAACTGTGAAAATTGATTAATCAGAATTTGATCTGAGTCAAGAAATTACATTTATCTAATGTGATTTTAGCTGTCTGTAATAATGAAAGCATAAGGGATTCTATATGCCAAAATTAGAATAAGAAATGTAAGTATTACATACAAAGCTGACAAAAATATCATAGGAGTCAGTCACAAATATCAAAAGGAGATAGGATATGGAAAAGAAACAAATCCACAACCAAAATGAGGCAAACAGAAATAACCTGAAAGACTTTCTCCAATCAGAAAGAACCTAGATCAAGTGAAAACATTACTATTAAATTGTAAAAGGAAATCCAGAATTCAAAGTGCTATTCAAAAAATATTAGCCTCTGATCTTTTTCATGTGGAAAAGAATGTCCTTTTCTGTGTGTGCTGGTTCCCATCTCCTACCAGATACAAATTTCAGTCACCTCACATCTTTATTGTGTTCATGCTTTGGGTTGATCAGCGAACCACACAGGAGAATTGAGAAGGAAAGGGGGGAATAATTAGTTTGTATATATTTTAGTCTCAAGCAATTTATATTCATTCACACACACATGCAAAACATCTCAGTGTAATAATCATATTACAAATGTAAATTCAAAAATTCTAAAGTTCAGAAAAAGCCAAGGAAAGATTTTGTTTGAAACCTTAACAAATTAACTCCCTTATATTAACACATTTCCATTTTGGTTTGGTTTTTTATCTCTCTCTTCTTTTGGAAAAAATACCAAAAAAAGTTAACTGAAACAGAATTCAGGAGAGGACAAGTAGTTACATGAAGTAGTGATGAACTAACAATTATTGTGAAAGTAGGGTGTTTACACAGTAATCTAATGGATGAAGTTGGTAATAAAGTGGTTGAAAAAAACAAGGTAAAATACATGTGCACATGTATACATACATATATTTATAAATGTGCTTTGTAAACTGAAAACTGTTTGAATGATTTTTGAATTTCTGGAGCTACTTGATTTGGTAAACTTCCCTGAAACATTTGTTCAAGTACTGTAAATATTTACCATGGTAAGATATATTATTGCATAGTATAAACAATTTTGTAGCTGAGAAAATGGTTCAATGTAAATTAAAGGTCTGGCTTTGTGTTAGTCGTAGTACAGTTACAGTTACAGGGTGTGGCTTGCAAAAGCAAAGGACAGTATGAATTCCAATTTTAAAACATACAAAAGGATCAGGGTTAGAAATTTTCCCAATGAAGAAAATTATAGGCAGTTTTTGTTGTTGTTGTTGTTTTTGTTCCTTTGTATTTCAATTTGTAATTAGAATTTGAGAGTTAAACTTTGGTCACAAGATGGTCAAACAAGTTTTGCATACATTTAACTTGAATTACCATATTGCAAAAAAAGTAAAGTAGAGGAAGCTTCGGTTCAGGCTGCATGTGTTTACTAGGAATCTTGGGGTTTTATTCATGAGATTAACCTGTGTTGAAGTCTGTAGTGGCATAGGTCAGTCATAGACTTGGTGTAGTTTTTACAGTTAAACCTCATGCTGCCAAGGAGAAGCAACCTTAAAATACAAAGCAGAGTAATCAGATTAATTAGACAGGACATCAGTGATTTACCTTCAGTGGACTTCGCTGAAGAAATACTACCATGGATTTAATACCTTTCTCTAGTGTTTTTTCTTACTTGTAAAATTATTTCAAAGGACTTCACTAGCCAATGGTACATTAAAAAAAAAACCAAAAAAACAAACCTACTATTATTTCAATTTTAATCTGTAAATTTTGAAAAAATACAGCTTACAGTCATAGTCCCATCTAACAGCTGTTTCATACTGTAGTTTTTTCTGCTATGAGATTATTAATTAATATGGCTTATTTAAGACTTTTCTCTTTTTTTATTTTTAATCTTTGGCTAAAACAAAATGAACTTGCTTGAAAAAGTGGGGGGATGCATTTCTAAAATTCATTGTGTTAAGAATTTTATGGCACTCTGTTCGTCATGTTTGAAGTAAAAAGTTAAAGTATGTGTTTGGTTAATGCTTATACAATTTCATAGCACAAAACTGGAAATCTTCACATTGGAAAATTAGGATTAATCTTATTTAAGCATTACATTTAGTTAATGCAATTTAGTCCTGTGGAGAAAACTTGAAAATTATTCTTTACCCTTTTGGAATGAATAACCTAGATCAGTAGAAGGTAACATCTGGGATTAGTTGATAGCTGTATTCCAATTTCGTGTCTTATATGGACAATTATTTAAGGTATTTTTGCCACCTATGTGGCTAATAGTAATAAGTTTATTTTTCTACAGTTACTTTTTCATGTTCCTTTTCCATTCTAGGTTGGAATGAGTTTTGAGCAATCTATTTGGAGAACGGATTTGGAAAAAGGGCATTCAAATGGCCAGTTCTATAATGCCTGACATAAAAGTTCTCCTATTTCCTTCTTGATAGCTGCATGACTACTTTTGGTTGTAATTATTTCCAGTAATGCTAAGAATTAGGACAAGGCACAAGATGTTTCATTATAGGTCTCCATGAATATTCTCCTTAAACTGAGCTCCCCAAAGAAAACCTAAAGGATCTTTCTGAACTGAAAAAGCCGTGTTATGTCAGAAAGCTAACTGGAATAATGAATATATTTTGAAACAGGGGCCACTCAAAGAGATCAGATAAGACAGAATGGAAACAAAAGGAATTAATAAGAAAACCATCTCCATGTACACTGTGTCCTTTCTTATTGGGAGTTACATTCACATAGAGTTTTGTCACCTCAGTACCTCCCCCATAAACAATGGTTTAACAATAAACATTGGTTGTGCTATAAGCAGTCTGTTCTTCAATATACTTGTTTCCAGGTCTTCCTACCCTTCCATAAAATCTGGAAAATGCTGAGCTTGCTCATCCACTGCCAAAGGCAGACACAATCTCATGTTCTCTCCAGCATTCCCATGACCCTCAGTCATCAGGTTTTTAAGTGATGATAGCATAGAATGGGAGCAAACAGATATAAAACATTATATTCATCACAAAGGCTAAGACTTGCCTTTTTGCACTAAACAATATTGAACAGAGACATTTATGTCATTGTTCTTGGCAGCTCAAAGGAAAACGCTGAAGAAATGAAACCTAAGATAAAAAATGCAGAACTTTTAATTCAAAAGGACCTCTGCAGATCCTAATACAGGACTAAGTTCCGAATTACGTCAAGATCAAGGCCTCAAAGGTCCTCAACCATTAATATTTTCCAAGAATGAATTTTTTACCATCACTCTGGGCCTAACCACTCTCATTACCAATTTTTCTTACCCTTATAGATAGAATTTCTTCTGCATCCATTGTTTCTCCTCCCTTTATGTGCACCTGTGAGAAAAAGTCTGGCTCCATCTATCTTTTAACATTTTTGGAAGTTAACAATAATATCCCTTCCTGTGGCATCTCCAGTCTAAACAAACTCGTCTCCTTCAACCTCTCCTGGTACATTTGGTGCCCCAGGCTGACTCAAGGCCCCAAGTGACCTGTTACAGATACTTTCAAACTTTTTAGCGTTGCTCTGGCTTGGGGATCCCAAATCTGGTCATACATGGCCGCTGGAGCATCCCTGGAATGATAATCACTGTCCTCAGCCAGCTCTTGCTGAGGCCACCTTTGATCTCTGCAGGCACACTTCTACAATTATACAGCTTGCAGTTCAAATTTACCTGCCACCAGAGCTACAAAACTTTCCCCTGCAGCTAAAGCTAAGCTCCTCTATATATGCAGCTTCCATGCAATCATATTACCTGACCTACTTAGATTTAGAATTTATTCCCCCTATTCTGGGTAAGCATGAAATAAATGACAAGAATATGATCACTAAATTTCACAAGAATACCTGTGCGAACAGCTTGCATGAGTGAAAAGGTGTAATATCTGCCTCTATCTCTGATATAGAAACATAAACAGCAGAACAGAGCTACCATTTTTTGAGAAATTTCTTGATTACTTTACACATTCTAGATGTGTAAGCACACCTTAATGCCTGATCACTTGGGCCAAAGGATCTCATTGATCCTTTTTTTTCCCCAATGACTTAGATGGACTAAGAAGGCAAACATCATTTATTGGGTTCCTAATCACAGATTAAAATAATCAAGTTATTTGGGAAAGGAAATCTAGTAGCAGGTACTCAGTGCAAAGTGCCCAATGGTATTGATAACCTCAGGGTGTTGGTGATTTAACTAAATCAAGGGTACAGTGTTTCCTTGTGGGAATTTTTAAATAAACCCCATGCACATGGCACATTATCATTACAGATTAAACTCCAGAAAGTTTGTGTATATTTACACTTTAACAGTATTTGCTGTTTTGTACTATATCTTTACATTCTGTTATGGCAGGAAATATTATTAAATAACTATTAGTTTCAAAGATAGACTTTTTTTTTTCCTGCTCAAAAAGTATAAACATTAAGATTTCCCTTTTTAACATTTATTTGTGAAGTGCTCAAGAGCTGCAAAGGTACACTTGTTCTTTTAGAAATTATTATTTTTTTGGAAATATGCAGATTTCACTGTTTATGCTGTCTGTCTATTTCTTTGTTTGTTTTTCAGTGTGTTTTATGTGGATATAGCCTTCTTAAAATTTAGACAATATTCCTGTATGCACTATAATATAAAAAAGGAAAGTAAATTCAGCTGTAAGTAAATTAACACTGCAAAATGTAAGAAGTATACTTTGATTACTGCTTTAAAGTGCTGTAAACCTGGATTTTGTATCCATTGGAAGTTAAGAGAATTAAACTCAGTCTAACAGCTAAACACACAGTTTTTTCTTTCTGTTATGAGCATAGTGCAACAAGAGAGAATTCCCTACAAGTTAAGAGATTTCATTCAGCAGCTCGTGAGCACATGAGCAGTGATGAGAACAGCCTGCATGTTAGATATGGCTGGCCTGACAAAAGCAGAGTGCTCAGCACACAGTTAGCAACCAGATTTTTCATGTCATATTGGAAATGAGTAATACAAGAAAGATAGCTATTAAGGTACTTTGGCATGATTACAGGTGACAGATGTCTTCTATTCCAAGAAACAGACATTTCTCAAAAAAAAAAGGGCATTTTTCTCCAAAAAAGGGGAAAGTGCAGGGAAGTCTGGATTAGGCTTAAGCACTTGGATTGCTATAAAGCTCATTTTCAGTTATATTCTTATTGCTACTAAAGTGAATTGCAAACTACGCTGAATAAAATAAGGAATGGGAAGGTAAGAAACTTTTTTTCTCACATTGCATAACAGGTTTCTTTTTTAACAAGAGCAGCTCTATGTTGTAACTTGAATTTGCAACTTAGTTGTAGCTGAAAAATCTTCCAAAATAAACAAGATTACAGATTAATGAAAAAAAGAGGCATATATTTTGCAAGTCCATAAATCCACCTCATATATATATATATATAATTTAGACTGAAATCTACAGAAGTTTTCATTCTTCAGATATTTTTTGTAATACATTTCTATGAACAACCTGCCTGTGCAGTAGAACAACTCCTTGGCCAGGTCAACGAGTTCTGTATAGGAGGGGAGTGGGCTGTTTTCATTACATTCCTACTAATATATAAAACTGTATGCTCATGGGCATAAGAAGGGAAAAAGTGACAGTGAAAAGTATAACTTACACCATTGAGAAGAAAAATATTATCTTTTTTTCATCATTTTACATACAGAAGTATGATATTCAACATTTCCAGTTATTATTTAGAATTTTAAAAAAAACTATGCTTGTGTTCTTGTTTGTGAGAATATGAAAAAAAGGAATCAGTTATTTCCCAATTTTAATTTACCACCTTTTGTGTTGTATATTAGCATTGACTAATAATACTTACTAAACTGTAACAACATTTCAAATGAGAGAAAAGCTAGTGCAAAAAAATCCTTCATAAAAGTACCTAGTGTTCTGAAATGAAAAATAAAATTAATTCATACCTACAATAAGACAACAGTAGTTTTAATGAAATTAAAATGAAGCTGTATTTGATTCAGTGAATTATTGGTTTTTTTCCACAGTACTGAGACAAACGATTTGCAGTCCCTGACAATATTAAAAATAGAAATTTAGCTTTTTCAATTGAAAATAGGTATGCCAAAATCTTATGGCAGTAGCCTTTATTCTTACTCTAAGTAAAAAACAAGCTTCTGTTATTTTCAGGGCTATTAACATGATTTAGGAAGCTAAGATTAATCATTTCTATTTGTGCTGAAGAACCCAAATGCCACACCACTCTCACTCATATTGAAAAGGTAACAATTTCTTCTGGAGGTTATGCTGTTCTACAGCCATCTTTTCCATGTTTTGTTCTGGTGTGTTTATTTCNTCCTTCCTATTAGCTGTTGTATTATGCTTTAAGCATCTGTTTTACTTTCTCAGTGGCATAAGGTCACCAGACAGCCCAAGGGACTTACCTTCTAGTACTCACACTTGGTAATTAAACTGTCAGTGCAGCATGATTTCTGAAGCAGTAATAATGTCATAGGGATGTGTCTCTTCCCATTTGCAAAACACCACCTTACAACATATGTTAGTGTTTGCATATATGCATGTATAACCATGTAATTTTATATATATGTAGATATATGAGAAAGACAAAGAAAGATAGAAGTTATAGAGGTCTACAGCTATCTCTGCATATGTATATGTATCTCCACATGTATAGTATTTCAGCTTATTAGTATATGCAGCACTGTATTCTGAACAAATTTGATAACTGCACTTTTGCACTCTACATGTATAGATGAGGTTTTTTCAAAGTTGTGATGCCCCTCAAGATCATTCTTGCACTGGGACCAAAATGTATAAAAATGTCTTCCAGAAAACACTCTTCTCTAGATTTTATGAAAACAAACACAAACCTAAATACCTAAATGGCCTGATTTTTCAGCTGTAGAATGATCACAAGTTTATTACATAGTATGTTTTAGTATTAATCTAAAGAGAATCCTGAAAATATCCAGAAACAATGGAGTTGTGTAACAGTATCGTGCAATGAAAAAAACGTGGTATGTAAAATGCATTTTTTCAGATGAGTGCAAACTTAGTTGATGAGTAAAGGAGCAATAATGAAGGCCTTTGTCAAATTTTATGACATGGTGGAAATTGTGGTTTCCACCATCTGTTAACTGTCTGTTAATTCTGTTGCTGTATTTCACACAGTTGCTCTAGAGCAATGATGAAGAATATAAAGAGAAAGGTATATTTTTCTAAGCATTATCAGCTGAAAATTCAATGTTTAAACAAAATATGAAGATTTTGAGATAGTACACTTTGATTTGTGGGAGGTTAGTATAAAGTAATTGTTTATGGGGCAGGTCTCTTTAGTGCCTTTTGAAAACTGTACATTCTTGCTGGTTGCTTTCTACAATGTCTGTGAAATTTTCAGTTACTGTTATACTAATATTGTGCTGACAATATTCTTGTCATTGTCTAGACAGAAAAATTGATTTTTCCAGAACTGACTGAAAATTCCGAGACAGTAAGGTATGAAATAGAAAATATCCTATAAAAATTTTGTCCCAATTTTTCTTGTAAGCCTCGTACTAGTACTGAAAGACCACAAAAAGATCACTCTGCAGCTTACTATTGTCCAGGCTGAATAAATCCCACTCTCTTAGCCTTTCCTCATAGTAGAGGTGCTCCACCCCTTGGATCACTTTTGTGGCCCTCTCTGGAGCTACTCCAAGAGGTCCACAGCTTCCTTGTGCTCAGGGTTCCAGAGCTGGATGCGGTACTCCAGGTGGTGTATCACAAGACTGGAGTGGAGGAGCAGAATCCTCCCTCGTCCTGCTGACCACTCTGCTCTGGATGTAGCCCAGGACACTTTTGGCTTTCTGGGCTGTAAGTGCAAATTGTTGGGTCATGTCCAGCCTCTCACCCACCAGTACCCCCAACTCCTCATCATCAGAGCTGTCCTGCATCTGTTCAGATGTCCTGCATCAGCCTATACTGATGCTGGGGATTGCCCTGACCCAAGTGCAGCCCCTTTCACTTGTCCTTGTTGTACCTCATTAGGTTCACTGAGGGCCATTTCTCAAGCCTGTTTTCCAGGTCCCTCTGGATGAGATCCTGTCCTTCATGTGCGTCAACAGTACCACTCAGCTTGCTGTCTTCTTCAAATTTGATGAGGGTGCACTCAGTTCCACTGCCTATGTCACTGATAAAAACATTACTGGACCCAATATGGACCCCTGAGAGACATCACTGGTCAGTGACCTTCACATTAACATTGAGCCATTGACCACTAGCCTCTGGATGTGACCATCCAAGCAATTTCTTATCCATCTAACAGTCCATCCATGAAATCCATCTCTGTCCAACTCATGGAGAAGGGCATTGTGAGGGACCACATCAAAGGCTTTACAGAAGCCCAGATAAATTACATCCATAGCCCTTTCCTTGTTCCACTGAAGTAATCATTCTATCATAGAAGACCACGTGTTGGCGAAGCAGGACTTGCCTTTGATTAAACCATTCTGGCTGTTTTGAATCACCTCTCTGTCCTCCATCAACCTTAGCTTCTAATATATTAGAATTAATGTTTACAAAGCCAAATATAATGCTCTTGAAGAGACTGATTTCAACCTAGGATATGTTTATATGATCTCCAAAGTCTTTCACTTCAAAGGCTAAATGACTTCTTTGTAGATGGAATATTAAGGCAGGCAAATCATTTCATTATCTGGCTATTACATCAACACATCATGATTCCTTCTGAATGCAGCCTGTTGATATTCCCCTGTCTTCTTTCCAGCTGGCAGTTTCTGGCAACTCCACTGAATTTTACAGATCAGAGTAGCCACAACAGTAGAGTCCATTCATAATCTTACACTTTGGAAGTCTTTCATATAATGTAAGCCTAAATGCCATACATACAAACAAATTCTCTCAAGAGTAGGGTTCCAATAATATTTTTGGGTATTCTTAAAGGGAATTTTAAAATGCCACATATTTTGCAACTCATACTACATTCTCTTTTTTTTTCCTGTTTATGGTATATAAATCTAAACATACATTCTATTTAAAATTAATTTTTAAAAAATAGCATCAGCCATAGATGTGGGGATGTAAAGCTGTCATGTCTGATCCCACCTATATTTCTGAGCATGCTTAACTTCTTACAATTTTTGCTTCTTTCTTTCCTTTGTTAAGTTAAAGGGAAAAAAAAAAAAAAACCACCCCAAAAAAACCCCCACAAAACACCAAACATGCTCTCCTCTCTTCCAAACTCCACTGTGTGGAATTTGGCCTGTAGCTGTTCAAGTTCTGTCTGAGCCAGGATATATGTTCTGCTTTGTGGTGACACTTGGCAAAACATATAAAATGAAAGCCTGACCTGGCCATGTTCCTCTTTCACTTACAGACTCCCAGAGGCAGGGCATCTCTGAGAAGTAACTTCCTTTTAAGACAGGATTCTCATTTGATCTGGGTGCCAAGGTTAAGTTCTTGATGAAGATTCATCCAAACAACTCTCTTAACTGTCTCCCCTGAAGGCTGTCTGCTGCAATACCACTTGGTAAGAGGAGGAGTTGACAAACTCTGTTTTTAGAAAAGGAGCTATGTCATTAATGGTAATGGAAAGAAAAAGATGAGTTGTCATAAGTGCTGCTTGATGTTTTATTTTGGTGTTTTTCTCAATTATTAAAGCAATATTTTAGCAAATACATCTTGCTTTTAATTTTTTTTTTTTTTTTTTTACAGCCAATCTAGTATCTCCTGATAAGATGTGTAGTTTTGAAAAGAATCTGTAAACTCGCTGAGCATACGCTCTGCCCCATGATCCAGATGATCATCTCTTTGGGCCCAGCCATTTAACTAAATTTCCATCCACCTCACTATCTGTTCATCCATCCCATACATTAACATCTTGTCTATGAAAGATGCTGTGGGAGTTTAAAAGGCCTTGCTGAACTCTAGGCACACAGTGGTAACTGTTCTTCTCTCTTCTACCCAGCCAGTCATTTCATCAGAAGTTTACCAAGTTGCTCAAGCATGCTTCTCCTTGATGAAGCCATGCAGATAGCTCATATTATCCATATGCCAGAAAATGGTTTCCGCAATTAGCTGCTCTTTCACCTTTTCATGATCTGCATAAGCTGCTTCTCATCCTGTCTTCCTCTTCTCTCAAGCAAGGCTGAAAACTCTTCCCTGTTACGCTAATACAAATTGACAGTAAGAAATGTTTTTAAAAGTCAGTTCTGAGTTATTCAAAGAACTCTAGAAGGCACAGTATGTTAAGGAAGGGACAACATGCAATGAAAAATGGAGTAGACATACTTGAGGGTAAGTTCTAAGTAAGACAATATCGGAACCTTGGGATGTGTACTTGTATCAATTTGGTAGTTTGAGTTAATTATCCCTAATATAGGTGATACGATTGCATGACCTTCTGCTTCTACAGTTACAGAGGTAAGAACAAAAGCTTCTGTCATTACTCAGGTGACAAAAGCAAGACTAGGGAAAATATGGACCCATTGCTCACCAAGACAGGGACTTTGGTTATACAGACTGAGAAGGCTTACACTAATGTACTAATGTAACAGGGACTGAAAGGATCTTTTTGTGCTCTTCTACACCAGATACTGAGTCTGTTTTTTATTGGTTCCTCCTGGACAGTCAGAGAGGAGCCTTTCCTGCTTGCCCTGCCTGGGCAAACTGCCCTGCAAATTACTGTGCCACAGCTGTGACACTGCTGTGTCACATCCTTCCCGACATGCCACACCCTCTATGATGTGCCATGCTCCTGTTTGCTCAGGCTTCTCCAAGCTCTGCTTCTGGCTGACTGTGATGCTTCTGGGTCCTGGTGGGGTACAGGGATGCTGCTCGGATGTCCCTGAGCTTGGGCCTCCCTGTGTAGCTCAATCCAGTTTTTCTCCCCTGGACTTAGCCCAGTCACTGCTGCTGCCCCTGTAGCTTACTGAATTACACAGTATTGTGACTAAGTTATTTGAAATATGATAAATATTATACAAATACAAGCAGCTTTGTAAGAAAACACAATAAAAAAAAAAACAAACCAAGAATAAAATCCACAGAGATGAACTGCAACATAATTTGGGGGAGGAGGGAGGGAGCAAAAACTGTTCTTAAAATGTGTCAAGCAGATGGAAATATATGTCTGCTCTCATTTATCAGTATCATGTGTTGCAGTTAAGACTTATACTTTGTTCTGACATTAATGAACATTTGAGGAAAAATACTACCCAAATGCAATCATGTTCTGAATTTTGTGGTTTACAAAAAGAGTTGCCTGGGATGGAAAAAAAAAGATGACCAACAAGAAGACCAAGGGTTTCAAAATATTTTCTCTTCATATGAAACTATACTTTGACATGTGCTACAAATGTAGAAGAAAGTAGATGCAGCATTTCTGCAAAAAGGATCCACAGCTCTGAGTTTCTGTGTTTTACTAAACAAAATTTTAACTAACACCTATAGAAAGACACCGGTTTGGTTTGCTTCTTCCTAATGTGTGATTTGTTTTCCCTCTAAAAGTCTGTGGTATGTTAAATATAGGTAATTAGAGAAGGGAACCAGCTCAAGAAAATAAACCTGTAAGAATAAAATAAAATATACCATTTGAAATCCTAACAACATTCTGGAGTAAGGGTAAAATTGTATATGTAATATATATTAGCCTTCATTTACTATATAGATTAGGAACACAGGAATATATTTTCCCCATTAAATCACCCAGAGCTGTGCCCATGCTTTGTTGGAACAAAAATGCAGCTGCATATAGTAACAGCAAGAAGCAAACCACATCATAAAAATATTTCTGCATGCAATCATACATTACAAAAAATCATTTAAAGACAAGCACTCCTAGCTGAAGTACTGTTGCAATGAAAATAGTCTTGACTCTGGGGATTTATTCTTAATCAAATTTAAGTCCAATTAGCAATGATTTTGGATCATTGATTTCAGTACTGGGCAAGGAGGAAAAAACCTCATGTTACAACAAAATAAGTACCTAATTAAATAGCTTTCCTCTCCCTTCTCAACATTCAACTTCAGACAAACACCAATTCTCATTTATTGTCTCAGCTTTTCTTGATTTAACTCCAGGTAACTCTCATCTTGTCCCATTTTCTCATATGAGCTGATGGGCAGCATTGGAATTGGAGTATGGGGTCATGTGCTTAAGTGTTTTCTTACTGCTGTTTTTTGCTCCTTAGTGTCCCTGCCTTGGCATGTGCTGCCCATGGGCGTCACTCTCAGAGGTCACCCCGGCTCAGCATTGGCCACCTGCGGACATAAGTCTTTCAGGAGTGTCCTTCCTTTGGAATGCATCGTTTCAAGACTGCTTCTCCAGCTTGCTGGTATTATCAGCTGCAAAATTTCCTGCTATCTAAGGAAAAAGAAAGACTCTAAGTGCAAGTAGCATGGATCAGAAGGAGCAGATCTAAAATCCAAAGCCTTTGGTGTTGGGGATCTGATGTTTATGTTGCCTTAGACAATCTATAGCCTTGCCCTGTTGACTGAGTGCTTTTTGCAGCTGAAGTGCATCAGGTGTCCATCTGACTTTACCTCCCATTTTAGCAATGTCTGGAAATATAGCAGTTTGTGCACACAATGATGTGAAACAGAGAATGATAACTGGACAAAAATATGACATTTAATTTAAGACATTCCCCCTGATTTGAATAAAATTCTTATGTGAATTGTATCCAAAAGAAAATCAATTACACATAAGTCACATATGGCAATAACATTTTTTACTACTTGAAACATGTGCATTGTAGAAAGTCTGAGAGCCATCTTCTTTTATATCACCGTGAGATATAGATATATATATATGTCTGTCCAAATATATTGTCTCAAAGGAGTCTGACTGACTTTACTGTTCCTTGTAAGTATACATCCTTCAAAATACAGTGAAAATGTCATGTTTGGGAAAAGCACAAGAGAAACTATACTAAGATGAACACAGTTGACCAAAAATGTCCTATACAGAACTCCACAAATTAAATTCATCCACTATAATCCCACTGAATTATAAACAAAGGACAGCTTCTAATGTAGTGTCAGCTGTACAAACTGTTGGATTGTTAGGACAGACAAAAAGAAAGAAAACACAAAGTGAGAAGATTTCTCAAAGTCTATAAGTTTCTTATTATATTATTCATAATTGCTGTTTGCTGATGCTGGCAAAATACCTCATAGCTATACAGCTTTTCCTTTTTTTCTTTTCCTACACAGACAAGCAGAAAAGAAGGTGTCAAGAGGAAAGGATAGTTTGATAAATACATTTTTGTGACAGATCAAAATGTTGATGGCCATGTTGACTGATTTGCAAACTGTCACAGTTTATTTGTTACATATCAGTAATGTCAAGAAACATTTATTTTGAAAGGTACTGGTTTTGAAACAACCTTTAGTGGCCTTATTTTAAATATGCATTTTGTACAATGAACATCTAATGAAGTTTTTAACCAAAATTTTAAAATATTTTCTGTTCTATTATAATGAATCATCTATAATTTTGTGAAACAATGTTTATAATTTTTTTTTAAATTCCACCATTAAATAGGATTTATTATTTTTAAAGAATAAAGAATTCAAGGAGCATAATGGATTTTACAAAACATAAATCTATATTGAAGTGGTTTGTGCTTTATGAGTAAATGGAAAGATAATTACAGACATTTCACATCAATCCCACCTCTTAATGCCTTTTAGTTGCTAGATGGAAGTTGTGTTCTAACTATTATTATTTATATAATTAGTATTATTTCCCAAATATCTAGAAGCACAAAGTTCATGACTTAAGAGAAATAAGTGAGGCCCATGTCCAAATTAAGAACATCTTTTAATGATAAGGGTTTTTTGTTTTTATTTCACTGACCTCTCCTTTTCTGTGGCCAGACTCCCAATAGAAAAGAAAAGGACTAGGTAAAATCTAATACATATTTTCTCCAGCAATTATTTTTTCTGGTTTTTCTCTATTTGAAAGATATTTTTCTTTAGTCAACAAATTCTCATCACTGACAAGAAGAAGAACATATATTCTAACTTAAATTCTAGACACCCTCATTTTCCATCCTATGGGAAAACTAAAGGCAGAACAATGTAAAGTAATTCCAGCAGGGAAAAAAAAAAAAAATCTGAAGACCCCCAAATGCTTGTGCACATATAGCAATTAAAACATACCAATAATCATTTTTTCAGGTTCTAAAGCAATTTACATGCAAGCAGATATTAGGCTCTATTAGAAGACTGCAGATTAAGAAAGAAATTCAAAAAGGAAAAGGAAAAAGGCCACACTTATTAGGATGTTATTTCAATTGTGAAATTGTTGTATTTTCTGTAGGAATACTTCTGTGAAAGATAGCTTATGGTTTTGCCTTTTTTTNGGAAAATTTTTTTGAAAAAAAGTTTTTTTTTTTTTTTTTTTTTTTTTTTTTTTTTTTTTTTTTTTTTTTTTTTTTTTTTCTCTCAGGCCACCCTATTATTCAACTTAATGTGATTCAGCATAACATTTTCATTGCTAGTCTCACCTCTAACAATATCTGTCCTCTATTGAACTTGAACCCTAGGTAACCCATGAGTATGAGCAACAAAATCAAAACAATAGATTGATTTTTGATAAGTTATGAATGTTAAAATTCCTAACATATGTTTATTTAAAGGCAATTTTTTTTTTTATTGCCTCTCTTCTTGTGGAACTTTATTGATAGACTTCTTTATTTCTACATCATCACTACCTGATCATTTTATAAATTTCATTTAAAAGTCACTCAGCTTTAGTGAGACAAAATGCCTGTTTTAATACCCCCAGCTCTTCTCTGTGTCTGTGAGGGGATGACAGGACATTATGTGTTCTGCACTTACAAAACCCACTTATCCTTGGAAATTCAAATGCCTCATGGAGAAATTTATTTATTTCTTTTCCATAGTGTAACTGAACATTATATTCTTCATCTGAAGAAACGTAAACATATATATTTACTAAATTTTAAAACTCTTATAATCTATTTTAAATTTGTCTGTAGATATACAGTTACTAATGTGACTAATTAAGTACAGATGCACCATATTTTAGGATTCTAGATTTTGGAGGAAAATCCTGAACTAAATGTCTAAATTCTCTGTGTTTCAATGGACAAGAAATCCAGCAATAGATAGTGGTGTGTTGGCAGACAGCTAACACCTCTCCGAATGGAAAAGCAGACGACTTCTGTTACATATGTACCTATCTTATCCTCTTGCACTGCATATAACATCACCCAGCAAATGGGAGAGCCTGATGATAAATAGTCCTAAGCCTCATAGTATTTGTAACATTTGCCAGAAATAAACTCTTAGCAAAATTCAAGATTGTTTTGATTCAGCTCTGTTGATTTCTCTTCCCTTCCCTTTTTCATTACTGACTGAAAAGTAATTTATCTGCCATAAGGGAAAGAGATGAGGTTCAGTTTTCTTCAGCTTGAGGTGGTCTCTATATTGTATATATCTAACTCTTAAGATTTAATGCCATATATTTAAAAATAATAATTAAGGTAAAATATGGCACTGTGTTAGGAAAATGAGTGAGGATAAATATGTGCCACATGTTGGGGGTAGGAGTGCCAAAAATCTTCTGATTCCATTATAAAAATGCTAGTAACTTATTTGTGGAGGTATTTTCATTGGTTCGAATTGCAAATTAGTAGTTATTCTGTTTTAAACTTCCTCACATCTTCTATTTAGAGAAGGCCTACTATAATTTAGTCTTTGAATATAAACTGGTAGTCTGAATTCCAATTGGAGAAGCCTATTTGTCTTTATTGATTAAGGAATGAAGGAACCAAAGTTCCACATCAGAATTCATTCCTTAACCCACAAGACACAAAATCAGTAACTTCCACCCTTCCTTCAGGTATATTTAAGGACGATATAGAAAAGGGTCTTCAGGTAGGTAGTTTTCATTCACTTTTAGAAGAAAAAGGGGTCAGCTCTCTGGTTCCTGCTGGCTGACCCAAATAAGGTAAGCTGAAGCCTGTAATTAATAAAGAGACTTAGTGGCTGGTTGAAGGAATGCTTGAAAGTCTATTACTGCAGAATTATTTAAATTAAGGTTCAAATTTGGATTTAATCCAATTAACTAATGAGGAAGTCATTTGGTATTACAAAGCCAGGTAAAATAAATTTAATTTAGTTTCTGTAGAAGAACATCTGAAATCAAAACCTTCTACCATTTTAGAATTCTAAAAGAGGAAGAGAATAAAAATTGACTTGAGGAGAAGCAGTCACAAAACTGAGGAAATGTCACATTTAACTTAATTTGTGAATCACAAGTTGGAAGATAGGTAGTTCTGAAGCATTCAATCCAGAAAATACATCATAATGACACAACACTCTAAAAGATATTAATACTTTGTCTACTCATAAAAAGCATAAATATATAGTTTTATTATTTTATCAATATATATAAACGCAGTGGGACCACACACAAAATGGAACTTCATCTTTAAAGATTTTGGTAATCAATTTCCTTCTATCTAAATTGTCTTCAATGTAGATAAAGTTCATTTGGGAGACTGAAGATGGAATTTTTAGAAGAAATAGAAAGAAAAGAGTTGGACGTCAATAAAGATAATTGACTACTGAAAAATGTCCATTTTCTTTTTCAATACACCAGACATTACTTCTTTATTATTCTTGCATACAGATGTTAGTCAAATAATAACAAAAATATTAAGAAAACCTGTTTCAAACTAAAATTAAGAAAATATAATATTCCACTGTTCTCAAAATCCCCATTAAATATGTACCATCTATTGCTACAAAATCTTGGATGAGCTGACATCAGAAAAGATGTTACGCATACCTAACTTGTACCAAATTATGTTGCAAAAATTTAAAAAAAATACCATGGCTTTGTAAATAATTCCTTCTTGAACTGAAATCTATAGCTCTATTTTTGGGCTTTGGAATTCTGCTGCTGACTAAAGCATGTTGATTCCCATGAGAAACTGATCAACAAGTTTCTCATTCTCATAACACTTTCTTTGTTATTTTGTAAGTACTATGTGAGCTTTGACTCTTCTCATGGATTTTTCCCAAAACATTCTGTGTCACCTGGTGTTTACGAAAGGGGGAGAGAGTGAGTCCTTCTCTGACCAATCGCAGCCCTTTTTTGCGCAGCGTGTTATAAAAAGGGACGAGAAGAAAATAAAGTCGCCTTCTGATCACCACGGAGAACTGTCTCGTGTCTTCATTGTCTTTTCCTACTGTGATAGAAATCTTTTGGATTCTCATTTCAGAAACTGAAATTTGGTTATGAAGTTTTTCATAAGCATGATTTTCTTTTTTTCTGAGTGGAAACTCATAATAATATTTTTAAAAAAATTAAACTTCTCACCACTATGCTAAACAATCTTTGGTTTGAAACTGAAGTTTGACATCTTCCCTCAATTTTTATATCACTTTCCAAAAGAGTATCAAAAGTTTTTCAAAAGTATTTTCCTTTCATTGGGAAAAATAATGAAAAATTCTGTCTCCATTTCACCTCATTCCTTTGAGTTAATACCTGAAAAGAATTTACTAGAAGAAAATAAATCTCAAAGAAGTGAATATATTTTATTCAAGGCATGATGATGATGTTTGAGGACTTTACCACCATATTAGTGAATTCCTTAATCTTGTTTCCATTGTTGTTGGATAACTGCCTTCTTTTCTTCGAAGTCTAATGAGCTATAGGTGTCAGGTGGATGAAGACTGTAAAACAGAAGAAAAAAAATAAGTTACCTAATTTACTAGTCTCACAAAGTGCTTTGAAGCACAGACAGAAATATTGAAGAGAGCTGAACATTTAATGTGAAAACACTGGAATGTGATTAAGGCCCTGGAGACCTGAGTTTCTGAGAAAATAATCTTTAAAAGTATGTGCAAATATAGGAAGCAGAGGGACTATTTGTTGTTTTGCTTTTCTGGTACATAATTTTATTTTTAGAGAAGAGAAAAATAAGCCTGTAAATCACAAATGGGCAAAATAACTCACACTGAGTCTTAACAGATGGGCAAATCTTCCAATCCTTCATAGATCCTGTGGAACTGTTGATGAAGCCTGACGGCTCCCTCAGCACTGGATTCACTCATCCCTCAGTAGCTGCAGGAGAATATTTTATTTGAAGTGCTCCGCTTTCTTCAGTACTCTCAAATTTGTAGCAAAGAATATATTCCTTTCATGGATGATCTGATTCAGTGACATTCTCTAAACAAAATATTGAAACAAAATTTAGGGCCACAATCAGTTTCAGCTTGGCCACTATTCCACACAGTGAGCTTGGGACACACCCACAGGAATAGGAGTGGCATGTATACCCTCCAGAGTATATAATATTTGGTTTAGCTGCCTTCACTGACTAACTCATTAGAGAGAGCCCTTCAGATGGGAAAACAGGGTAACTCAGAGTATTCTGTGCTTGCAGCCTCTCAGAAGCAGCTATAAAAATAGCATAGATCTAGTCAGTTTAATGCTGAACAAAGTGAGAGGTTGTGGCCAAAACTTGTCTTGAAAAAGATGAGTAGTTAAGCAGCAGCACCTTCATGCAGATGAAATTTAATAATTGCTATGTCAGTGATAATTAGTAATATTGCTTGAAATAAGTGTTGAACTATAAACCAAGTTGCTTAGTAATAATTTCATTAAATAATTCAATTTTCTTTCAAGCATGGAGATCTTACATTTTAAACCAATGAAACTTGATTTCTAGTTCAATTTTGTAATCTCTAACCATTTAAGGCAAAGATAAAGCTGCTGCTTAAATGATGCCTCATGTATAGATATATACAACTACAATAGAAAATGAAAAGAGGAGAGGAAGAAAAATCTGTTCATATCAAAGGCAGCTGAAATGTCTCTGGCTGTCAACACACCTAGTTCAGTTAGATAGTTTAAAAGTGTGTAATTGCAGCATTTATCAGTGGTATTACAAGAAGTTCATTTTGTTCTTCACTCAGAGGAACCAGGATACATATTGACTCCTAAAACAGTTCAATAGTGTATTGTTTTGTATATTTGTTTGTTCTCCCTCAAGGGGGAAAATACAGTCCTTAACAACTTAACTGATACAAAATTCTACCTCTTATTGAAGTCAAACTAAAGTATTTGGAAAATCTTTAATTCTTTAGAATAATTCTGGAAATATGTGTTGCACTATTTTGCTTGCTCCAACTTATTTTCATTGCATTGACTCAAACAGGTATTAACTAATGGTTTTATTTTCTAGATTAAAAAAAAAATGAATATATGGATGGACTTAATTTATATCCCCATAAGTAAACATAATAGAACTAGAACAAATTTCACTTTCTCCTAGAGATAGACTCCTGACTTGCTTGATCATTACAATTACTAAACAAGAGCAACTCATTTAAGTGTGACCTGCTAAAATATAAGGCCAGGAAGAAATTAATTTAAATTCATTACATTTAATGTATATTCTTTAGAACATAATAAATATCAATGGCCAATGATTTAGTACAGTTATCATTATTTGGAAAATGATCACTACGGAAAAAAGAAAGTGTCAAGAATTTGTATAAATAGCTTTGCTTTTGATGTATAGGATTTTTGACAAAAGAAAAGTATGACTTATTTTTATAGCACTGTGTTTCCTGTTTATAAACTGTCTTTGTTGCTGTTTCCAAATTTACAGTTTTAAACTCTGGAGCAGTTGTAAATTTGTACTGTCAGATAGATCAGATTGTTATTGTAGATGACTATATTTGGACCCAAATGTCTAAAAACTTTTTCTATACCTTTTAAAAAATAGTATTCTTTGTGTTGCCTTTGATCTATTTTTCCCCTTTCTTACACTAAGGTAAAATATACTAATATAACAGTTTTTTAACAGTTTGAGATCTCCATGTAAGCAAAAGGCCCAGAACAAATACCATATGCCTTCAAACATAGTTCTTTGTTACTATTTCACACTGCATTTTTCATAAACATAGAGACTCAGAATACCTATTAAAGACATTTGTTTGACATTTTGATATTTTAGCAATAATTTTACCTTGATTTATAGTTCTTCTTAACACCAGCTTTCTGGTTAATGTATCAGTTAGAAGACAGCAGAACTACAGTTTCCAGAATGATCTTTTACTTGTTTATCCAACAATGCATGCAGCTGTTACACAAAAGATGAACTTATCTCCGACCGTATTCTGGTTTATAAATACTGCAACCTATGACATGGCAAAGAAAGCTATGGAAGTTAAACTTAGTTATAAACAATTGTTTCCTGAAATAACAATTTCCATGTTCTGTGGCAGCCAGAAAAGTCAATGAGGTACTCAGAGTGAACAGGAAAGACACTAGGATGGAGAGAACATTATTTCCTACCAAATAAAATATCAGCATCCTGAGATCTGTGTTTATTTCTGCTCTCCTAATTTCAAGAACTTTGAGGTGGGTGTAGAAGAGGTACAGAATAGGACAGCTATACACTGATGATCAGGATATTATAACAGACTTAAGAGTAGGGCTTAACAAAGGTAGAGTTCTTGGAATAGAGCAGGCTGAGGAGAAATATGGCTAAGATTTAGAAAATCATGAAAGGAGTAAATTACTTGAACATTAACAGTAAGCCACTAAGGGACAATTTGTGAAACTTGAAGAACATTGGTTTCAAGTGTATTAGGGGTGTCATTTTTTAAAACAGAGATTAGGAAACATCCAAAACACACTGAACAAAAAAACGTGGGTGTCTATGAAAAGGTTTATGAAAAAGATACATCCAGAAAACCAATTAAACATCTTGCAGAAGGCCAATTCCAAAAGCACATTTCAAGTAGATTTTATTGTTCTCATGTGGCAAGATTTTTGTAGAAGTAGAGCTGCAAAGGCGGTGGTTGTAGAAAGAGATCAGGAGCTTCCCCTGTGTGTAAGAAAGACAGCCCCAGATGGCTCCAAGGCAGATATGCCACTGGCCAAAGTTGAGCCAACCATCAACTTCGACGGTGTCTCTATGATAATATATTTGAGAAAGGGGAAAAAAGATACTGGGCTGGAGCTGTGTAAGAGAGGAGTGTGAAAAATGTGAGAGGAAAAACCCTGCGGACAGCAAGGTCAGTGAAGAAGGGGGAAGAGATGCTGCAGATGCCTGCAGCTCATGGAGAAGACTGTGGTGAGGCAAGTTGTCCCACTGAAGCCTGTGGAAAAAACCACACCAAAGCAGATACCCACCCTGCAAGACATGAAGGTCACCATGTTGTGGTGGATGTGCCCCGATGGAAGCTGCATTCCACAGACACTCTGTGTAGGAACATACTCTCTGTCAGAATCTGTAACCTGTGAGAGAGGTTCTTTAAGGAAGGACTTCCCATGGAAAGTATTCCATCTTGTAACAGGAATAGCATGAAGAGAAAGGAGCAGCCAAGATAAAGTACTGTGAATTAATCACAACCCCATTCCTGTCCCACTGCACCACTCAAGGGTAGTGAATAGGTGGAAGAGTCAGGAGTGATGCTAATCTCTGAAAGAAAGGAGGGGTGGGGAAGAAGGGGTTTTATTTTGATTCTTATTTCCCATTATATTAGTCTCTTTTTAACTAGTAATAAATTGAATTGATCTTCACCAAGTAAAATAATATTTTCCTGTGCCTATAATTTTTGAGTGATCTCTCTGTCTTTATCTTGATCTGTGAGCTCTTTCTCATTATTTTTCTTGCCTTTGTTGCTGAGCAGTGAGAGTGAGAGCAGCAGATGGATATCTGGAAGCCAGCCAAGGTTAACTTACAACAAGGACTATGCAAGGATATACTTTGTAATGCCCCTATTACAGGAGTTCTGGATAGTGAAGAAATACAAAGGGGATGGAGAAAGCCATTATCTTTGCTCATGCTCTTTTCCTTAACAGCATCCCCTCTTGTCACTGTCTGAGACAGCATATTTAGCTAGATAGATTGACCCAGACTGTCTGACCTGGTAGGATATTTCATATGTTCTGATAATATTATGTGGTAATGGTAGGAGCACTTTTTCTTTTTTAGTATTTTTTACTTTTTTTTTTTAATATTTTAAGCACTAGACTGACTGACTTACTTTTTTGATATTTTTATTTCCTTTTAAAAAAGTTATGCTAGTTATGAAATGAAGCTGGCTTTTGCATGTGTGGCATGATATCAGAAAGACAGATAGTGACAAAGATTAGATGTTGACATAGATAAAAAAAGCCACAAATAGCCAGAAGTTATTCTTCTGGGAGTGTTTCCAGTATGATAGATATAAAAGCATGCAAACCTGTGCAGTTTATTAACAATTCATGGCATCAGATGTCAGGAGGTACAATCAGTCATTATTTCAGTCATAATCTTACTTGAACAAAGTGGCAAAACCCTTTGTTCTTCTTGACTTGGAATTAAATGAGGTAAGACTCATAGGGAGAGGTAATATATTTTGTTTGATTGCGTTAACTGAGAAAAATAGTTAAGCTTTTGTACACCAAAGGATTTCTATGGCTCTACAAGAGAATTAAGTGGATTGCATTGTCTCCTCTTTTCTTATGATCCCCTTATTCACCACATGAACTGATGTCATGAGATATGATCTCGAACCACAGCTCCATTTCTCTTTTTATAAAAAGGACACATTTATTTCTAGTGTCACAGTAGTATTCCAACATTTTCTATATTATGGAAAATTGATGACCAGAAGAGAAGGAAAATTAACCCATTCTTTTCAGTTTCTTCCTCCTTAATGGCAGAGAAGAATGTCAGAAAATTATTGCTATGAATAATTTATATATATTTTATTTTTATATCTGGAGCATAGTTCAGAATGCTCACAAACCATGATAAAGTTGAAACATGGATTTGGCATCATAATGAAAGAATGACTTCTGCTTTGTCCACTCTCTTCTCTTTCCAGTTTCTATTTCCCATGTGGAAAAAAACCAGTTTTCACTGGTTGCAATTTTGATAAAAATTCCTTTTCACCAAACTGTAATTAATTGACTTTTTGTTAACAAATCTGTGCATTAGAACTGTTTGGGAGATTACTTTCTTAATAATTTTTTACTTTCAGCTATACTTACTGGGATCTAATGCAGATCCAAGTGCAAAGTTTTGTATAGCGTGGACATAGCTAATGTGCTCTTGAGGGTAATGGAATATCTACAAGGCTAATTTGACCTGTGACTAGGAAACACTCTGTAGCCCAGGAAGATTGTGAAGTGTCCCGTCCTGAGGAGGAAGTAGTGACAGTGGCAACCTGTGATGAACTGATTGCAACTCTCATTCTCTGTTCCACTGGAGGGAAAGGAGATACAGAAAGTCAGGAGTAAAAATGAACCCAGGAAGGAGGGAAGGGTGGGGTGCTTTTAAGAACTGGTTTTATTTCTAATTATCCTATACTTAGTTGATTGGTAGTGAATTTATTTCCTCAAGTCAATTCTATTTCATTCATGATTGTAACTGGGGGAGTGATCTCTCCCTGTATCTTGTTCCATGAGTCCTTTGTTATATTTTCTCCCCTAGGTCCAGTTGTGAATGATAGAATTACTTTAGTGGACACCTGGTGTTCTACCAGGGTTGACCCATTACCCACCCTTCCTTCCTTCCTTCCTTCCTTCC
>VWYN01011284.1:288403-318366 GCA_013400075.1 Hippolais icterina | reverse complement strand
ATTTTAATTTTTTAATAAGTTTATTGTGTTTTGCTGCACAAATAGTGATAATTAAATTGAACGTTTCCTTTAAAACCACTGCTTCTCATCAGGAAAAAAAGCTGGTTTTGTGAAGGTATTTATCTACAACAGGCCCTGCAAGTTATTAGCTGGATTTCATACCCCAGGGGCAGCGTGCAGCGATGGCCTGGGTCAGAACAGTTGTGATTCAGGGTTTTATTAGCATGAGTAATGTGTGAACTCCACATGACCTGATGCACACGCGAGCCCTGGACAGCCCTGAACCCCGAGCGCAGCGCTGGGATGGAATTCCAGGTGCACTGCAGAGCCAGACACTCCCAAGGGAAATCCCTGCACTTCTCTTCAGAAGCTGGAGGTGGTGAGGAGCTGTGGTTGCAGCCAGATGTTGCTAGGAATGGTGTGTGGCATTGACTTGGATGTTCTGGGAAGCTGTTCCTTGGAAAAGCCAAGCAATGGAGGTGGTGTTGGAGGAAGTGCTGCTGGTACCTCTGGTGTGGTTCTGTTCACGTTGTCCAGCTTTCCTGGCAGACTGTGTCCCCATTTCCTGAGCCTGCTCCTCCTGCTCTGTGCCCTCGGGGCACACTGCCCTGATATCTGCAGAGCCCCAAATGCTCAGGAATATTTCTCTTTCCTGCTGAAGGTCACTGGGTACCTTCTGTTCCAGTTCCATACCGAGTGAATCATTTTGCTTCAGAGAAATCTGAGGGAAGGACGTGAGAGGACTTGCTGCTTCTAGACCAGAGTGAAATCTTTCCTGAGTGTCTTGGAATTGGTGATTAATTTAAGCAAACCAAGGTTTTAATTAGTAGTAGAGGTGCTTTTTGTATGCCCCGTTCATAGCTTGAGTTTCTGTGCCAGGTATGTGAATCTGACCTGGCTTGAGCATTAAAATGGGTGAAATGCCTGGAAAAAACACGTGTGTTGTGTTCACTTACGTCAAGTTAGCTGGGAAGGTAATTCTTAACAATCAAAGAAATGACACCAAACAGCTTAAAACGTGGAGGTTCCAGAATGTTCTCCAAAAAGCTTCTTGAAAATAATGGGCTGTTCATCCAAGGCTGTGGTCTTCATGTGAGGAAATCAGCCCAGGATGAAGTTTGTGTTTGGCCTGGCCAGCCAGCCATATTAAATTAAAGGGAAGGGGAAGAGCTCCAGCTTCTTAAAAACAACACAAAATCTGCCCAAATCAAACCAACAAAACCGTGTCAGTTTGTGGGAGAGGACTGCAGGGGAATTTGAGCACCTTCGTCACTTCAAGCTCAAAAGGTTTCTTACTCAGAAGAGTTACCAGCTGAATTTATCTCAGAATTATCTTCTTTACATTGTATTCCAGATTCTGGAGAGACTGAAATGATGAAATGGGGCTCTGTGCTTGCCATTCTTGGGAAAATAATTCTGGTGTGAATTTATTCCCCTCAAAATAGGCATCTAAAAATGGGTGCATGAGCCATGTCATGTTGCTCCTCCTCTGAGTGGAATCTGCTGCTGGTCCACCCTGTTTCCTGTAGTTTGTTTTTCTGCATGAAGTGGAAAACTTTGTCCTTGTTTTGGGAAGTACCCTGGTGTAGTTGGAACTAAAATTAATTTTGTGTGTTTCTGGGCACATTTGAAACAGCCCTATGGTGCTGGGAGATGCAATTCAAACTGTGTTTTCACAAGCCACACACTTGGAGTTCTCAAGTTTATCTTTTTGACAGACATAGTTATAAATCCATGGATTATTTGGAAATGTTGGTAGTTTAGCTCCTCTTAGAAGTGCTTCCAGTTGTGTTTTGTTCTTTATATTCAGGTCAAGGGGCATCTGGAAGTCGTGAGTGGTAGGAGAGAACCTTTGTGCAGACACCTGTAGCAAAAGCAGTTAATTCATACTTTTTAAATGGGAGCATTGAGGACACTCTGCTGTCTGAACAAAATGCTGATCTCCCAAACCCTCAAAATCTTGAGTCACTTGTAACTTCTCTAAGTCACTTCCAGTGTGATTAATGATGTTTCCTTCTGAGGTCTTTGGGACATGCGGAGTGTCAAATGCTGCTTTACAAGGATGAAAAGCAGAAATCAGACTTCTAATAGATATTGTTTCTTGGTGTATTAATTCAGCACTTTGGTAATGAAAAGAACCTGCTCAAATTTACCATACCTTGAACTTAAGTTTTTTTTCTTCTAATGGCACTCAACTCTTACTCAAGTGTTCTGCCTTGGTTGAAACCATTTTTATTTCAGTCTCCACATATTTAGAGGAGATTAGTGATGTTAAGGATTTGTGACCTTGCCAGCCCAAATGGAAGCAGTGTTTTACACTGTCCAAGACCCTGTGGATCTGGTGCTGTGCTGGTGTCAGTGCCAAGGGCTCTCAGTGTTTGTGGGATCCTATGGATCACTCTGTGATCATGTCCAATCTACACAACTCAGGTTGCTGTCGATACACTTTCCATCCTAAGTTTTTTGTTATTCATTACTGGGAAATAATAGTCCTGCTGAGCAGATTTACCAAGAAGATTTATTGCCTCACTACTCATGTCTGCCCTAATTGGAAAATTACATTATTACTTAGAGCTTAACTCTCAAGTATTGACATTTAGCTTCCCATTTTAAATACCGTGAATACTGGAGCAGCACAGGCTTTCTTAATGGCAGAGAGGTTCATTTGACTGGAGATGGATAAATTGTTTTCTCCATCAGTTTGGTTTTATTTTTTTAAAGCCAGATGGATTTTTCTGTTGGCTGAAGAATGCCAGACCTGAAATACTGCATTCTTTGCTCTGTCTGCAGGGCTGTAGTAAATATAGCACCTTTGGGTGAGGCCAATCAGCTGAAAATGAATAATCATTTCATTCATCTGGCTTTTGTTTATACTTGAGATTTTTTTTAAAAAGCAAAACATTGCAGGACCTTTTTTTGGTGCTCTTCAAATAGCCTTTTAAAAGCTCAACAGTATTGGCCTGTGGTGAGATAAAGTAACAAAAATAACATTTTTTGTAATGTTAGCTATTAGCAGGAAGATTTCTGCTCATTTATTTTTTTCCCTAATAAAGGAGAGCATGAGTTAGTGTGTCATTAAATCAGGTGCCTATTAATTCAGATTTTGGCAATGTAACTACTGCGCTGTGCTTAATTTGGAAGCACTTCTGCTGTGCATGTAGCTACACAATAACATTTTCCATGAGTTCAGGCTGATTCCCAGCCCTCCCTGTGTCCCACTCCCCTGAGGGGACAGCAGTGGCTCTTTGGGGGTGTTCTTAAATCCCTGGGAGTGGTGGCTGTGGTGGGTGACATCCCTCACTGTGGCCTGATTTCAGCTGATGGGGCTCACTGGCTGACACTCCTTTTCCATCTTTTCATTGCTCATACTCTCCCTGGTGGAATTCAGCAGTGTTTGACTTACCCATGCCCAGGACTTTCCCTGGGATCTTGTGTGTCATCAGGTAGAACACCGAGAGTCAAGTGATGGACACAGCTTTGTCAGCTTCTCACAGAATCATGGAAGGGTTTGGGTTGGGACCTTAAAGTCCATCCAGTTCCACTCCCCTGCCGTGGCCAGGGACACCTTCCGCTATCCCAGGCTGCTCCAAGCCCTGTCCAGCCTGGCCTTGGATGCTTCCAGGGATGGGCATTTTTTCTAAGCTTTGTCCTTTTTATAGATGATCTAAAAAGCAGCGTCTGAGAGGGAACTTTCTGTGCCCTAACAAGCTTAAGAGTCTTTATAAAAGCCAAAGAACTTGGCATTTAACCTCTTCTCCTGGTTTTCTGTCCTCCAGTGATATAGTCCAAGGGCTTTGGAGCACAGGAAGTGCTTATCCTCACCTAAAAACACACTATTAGCATTCCCTGCCAGCTCTCCCTGTGCTTTCCAGTGGGGCCCTGTAGTCACTGGCCCTTACTGGGTGTGGTGTTTTTGTGTGTTAGGATAAGGTGTAAAACTTCAAAATCATTTTTCTAAATACAGTTCCTTGTTTTTCTTTGCAGAATAGGAGAGTCTGGAGGACTGGGAGCACGGGACAATGCTGCTGGAAGGAATGTGAGCCACAGAGCATGGTTGGTGCCACAGTTATCCAGGTGGGCTCCTCTCACTGCACCTCTCCTTGCTCCCTCACTGACCCTGAGCCAGGGAGGCTGTCTCAGCACCAGGCCAAAATTCTGCATTCATCCAGATGGCACTTGAAGTCTAAAACCTTCTAAAGCCTTTTCTATGTGTGTTTTACTTTACAATTTATCTGATTGTTACATTTCAGCTGGTCTCCCATTAAATGTTGCCCTGGCTTATGTCATGGTGTAGGCTGAAGGTTCTGGTGTGTGTTTGCAGGAGTTGGCTGTGCACTGACAAGATGTGACCTCAGTAAGTGAGGTGCTGAGCCACAGGTGTGAAAGTAGCTCTGGGACTTGCTCCAGACTGATGGAAACTGCTCCAGGTGACTCAGCTGCAGCTCCTCTGCTGTGTTTCACAAGCCAAAAGCAGATGGGTCAAGGCCCCCATCAATGCTTTGCATACCAGTATTTAATGAGTCAGTGCAAATTTTTCAAGATGTTTTGTTAAGAAATGGAAAACTTCCTAATATTAGGATGTTTCTTCCTTTTTTTTCCCTCCCACACAAATAAAATTTTGGGGATGAATACTGAAAGTTTTCATTTAGATGCAGCTCAGTTCTGTGCTAAGGGAAGAGTTTAAGGAGACAAAGATCTGCCTTGTATCATGGAGTTTAGGATCCTTCAAAAGCAATTCTGTGTGCTGGGAGCAATCACAACCCAGCAGCACTGGCTGTCATTCAGCTCTGAGTAAATAAATAGAGAAATAACAATTACATGGCTGCAAAGTATTGCTGTGGAATAGCAGCTGACTTTTCCACCAGCACCAGCTGGCAATTGGGAGTAGAGAAACAAAGCAAACAGCCCAGGAAAGTAGGAGGAACAACAGAGAGAGTCTAAAACCTGACACATTGGGAGCCTGGCGTGAAGAATAACAAACTCCTGTCACAGGATGTTTTGCATAGCAACAGGACTCTTGAGTTCAAGTGGACTTCAGTGTCACTGCAGCACTTGCTTCCTGTGTGAGATAAAGAGCTGTTGTATCCTGGATGCATTTTAATCTCTCTATCTAAATAGGACTAATAATTAAAAAGAATTAACTGGAGGGAGGAAGCGATGGTGAAGCCTATTGCTGCTGGAAGTGTTTCCTCTCATTTTGCTGCCAGAGAAGTGTGAACAGAAACACGTGCAAGGGAAGCAGATTAAAGATGAACTTTCCCAGCAGGTGCTGAGAGCTGCCTGCAAACGGCTTTGTCGATGAAGGAAGAAATTGGCTGGGACTTGAGAGCACAAACCAGTTCCTAACACGCTTCAACATGCGCAAAGGGGTGCCAAAGGACCCAGAAATAGCTGACCTGTTCTACAAGGATGATCCTGAGGAAATATTCGTGGGTTTGCATGAAATTGGACATGGAAGTTTTGGAGCAGTTTACTTTGTAAGTAGAGTTTCTTTTTCGGAGAGTGGAATAATTTCAAGTGATGTTCTGGAGGTTTTTGAGCATTTTTAGGAGGAGGTATTTCTTGAGGTTTTAGTGCTTTGTGTGCATTCATTTTGTGATAACACATCTCAAAAAGAAGTGTTTCCAAACCACTCCTGATCTCCCTAATGTTCCATCTGTATTTCTAGTAGCAGTTGACTATAGTCTTAATTGTCCACCTATCCAAGTCAAGTATATGGTGCTTTGTGCTGTTTGATGCTGAAAGTTGAACTTAAGCAGCTGAAAATTCATTTGCAAAACTGGAGTTTCAAGATACTTGGAGTTCATATGCTTGGAAATCACTGCAAAGTCCTTTATGGCAAAAGCAAAGAGAGTCCTCAGAGGAATGGGAATTCAAGCAGGAAGGATGTATGGCATTCACTGATACAGGCAAGAGAATTTAATCTGAAAATGAGAAAAACGGTGCTTTTACAGTTGGTATCAAACAAAGCCAAATCCAAAATGCTGGAATTGGAAATAATTATAATCCAGTTGGCATTAGTGAGACTGAAATAGAATCAATATTGAAAAAATCAGTTAAAGCCAAATTAAAGCTGCTTTGGAACCATGGTCAGCCAGTCAGGAGGATCAGGTTCACTGGAACTGGGTTGCTGAATATCAGACAGTAAAGTATTCAGATAAGATCCCTGACACCTCTAGCTGGCCATAGGTAGCATGAGTTATTTTAAGCATTCCAATTCACTGTTTGGAGTTGTGTGAAGTGATGGAGGCATTGGTGGAACTGTTGTAAGGAGAGGAACCTTTAATTTTATGTCATATAAGTATTTCATGTTGTATTTTGAGGCATAGCAATAGAATTTCTCAAGGTATCATCTCAAATAGGCCCCAAACTGCCTCAGCAAGTGGCAGTTCCCCAGGTGTGCTCATACAGCTCTGGGAGTTGTCTCAGCCAGGAGCATCCCAAGCACTTGGTGCAGCCAGAACTTTCCCCACAGCTCTGGGAACGTGGCAGTGTGTCCTTCAGTGACAAATCCCAGCTGGAAGGACAGATACCATGGTCAGGTGGAGCTACTTGGAATTAATGTGACAGGCAGAAAGAAAGCATTAATACATCTGAGTAAAACACTCTTGATCTTCTCTGTGCTGAATCAGGGTGGCAAGTGGTGGGGAAGGGCTTTGCCTTATCCCAGAGTTGCTCATTTTCAGCTTTCTCTGTCTCATTTGAGGAGTGTGTGCTGTCAGGGGCCTGTGTCACCTCCCTTCAGTAATTCCTGTGCTCCACTGGTTACTCAACAGAGTTTTTCTTTGAAGTCCCCACATGCCTCAAAAAATGTCATTAGTTAATACATTACTTGAAAGGAGGATTTACCACATTTAGCTCCTATTATAGTTTAAGCTTTTAACTGTCACTAATGTTTTTTTGTCCTAAAAATGGTTGGAGGTACAGAGACTTCAGCAACAGTTTTAAGACCAGAAGTTTGATGTTTTTTACCCTTAACATACAGAAATGAGGGCAGTCCCTGTCCAGCCAAGGAGAGATCTTTCCAAAACTGAGTTTTTAGCCTCCAGTTAGCATCCCTACATCATCCAGGCTGCAGAAAAGTAGAATTTTGATGGCTGTATAATCTTCATCTCAAAACTAAGATCTGGTGTAGTGAAAGGAAAGCTTTTTCATTTAGATAAATTCCAGGTTGAATCATCATCTTGAAGCTGGAAATTGAAATAGCTATTTAAGAATGTCAATGTTGTATGGAGTTTCTGGATGAAATCATGGAGATTTTGATGCACCACTTCGTTTCTTCAGTAAACATTTTGCCAAAGGGTTCATCTAAAACTGTTCCTGCTGCAATTCCAATAAAACTGTATTTTGCAGGTTCTCCGTAGGTGCAATATTGGACCTTTTACCTATCAATAGAGAAGTAGCACAAAGTCTGAGGGAGGAATAGTGGATGTGGACAGATAAAACCAGGGAAAAGTGTCCTAATAATTGTGTGGTAAATCTTATCCTGAGGAAGATGTCTCTGAGGTGTAGGAGCTTGCAAGAATATAGGAAAAAGCAGCCTACATTTGCCACAGGCGCACCTCACTCCGTGGGGACACAGGGAAAGAATGAATCTTTTTTCAATCTATTTCTTGCTTTTTTCAATGTTTCTTTTTCCCTACTCCAGGCTACAAATTCCCACACTAATGAGGTGGTGGCAGTCAAGAAGATGTCCTATAGTGGAAAGCAAACGAATGAGGTAAGAGAAATAAAGGCAGTTGTGCATTCAGGAGCTGTGGCAGCTCCAGTGGAAATCTGAGCAGTGAAATGAGCTGCAGCTCTGGTTTGACCCCAGCAGAACAGCTTTTCATGCAGGAGCTGCTGCTCCCTTCCATGGGAATCGTGGAGGTTTGGGGAGAGAAAATGAGTTTATGCAAATTTTGACAAATAGCTCAGTTTAAGGAAGTGAGTGGGGATTCAGAATGCCTGGATGGAGCTTGTTTCAGAAATAATTTTATTAAGAAGTATGTTAAGAGCACACTGGCCACTGGAGCACAGCTCTCTGAAACTCTTGAGTGTCTATCAAATTGCAAAGACCTGCTAATCTCAGTCTCATTTCAGTTGTTGCTTGTTAATTGTTCCTCTTATTTTTGTGTGGAACTTGGACCCACGGTTCCTTTGGACTGATGTGTGATGTGCAGGGTGTGTTTGTTTGTAAGAGCAAACGGGTTGTTTAAACTCATTTTTCCTTGCTTGCTTGTTGATCTCCCAAATGTCAGTGGTTTTGTGCTGTGTTACAGAAGGTGAGCAGCTCACTGCTTCTCTCTGCAGTTTCTTACTAACTTTGAGGCCACTGAACATTTCAATTTGCAAAGCAGCAGCATTTAAGTAAAATGTATTGCAGTTAAAATGAGCAAAAAATGTATTTTGGCTGTCCTCAAGCTGTTAAATATATCTTGGGGGTGTCTCAGTGCAATAGGGACCCAGACAACTGATTTACAGCTGTGCTTTTGCAACACTGACTTTGCATCTTCATATTGTAAAATAGTTTTATGGTCACTTTTCAGACTGTCCTACAATGTGTGGTGCATGAAAGGATGTAGAGGATTAAGAAGAGAAATGTATTTATACTTTTTGCTTTGTTTTTTCATCAGAAATGGCAGGATATCATCAAAGAAGTCAAGTTTCTGCAACAGCTGAAGCACCCCAACACCATAGAGTACAAGGGCTGTTACCTGAAGGAGCACACAGCGTGGGTGAGTGAGGGGCACTTAGAGCAAATGGGCACTGCAGCACTCAAATCCTCAGCACAAGCACTGAAATAGCTTTGGGTTTGTGGTGAACAGTACAAAAATAAAGTCAAATTTTGCATCTTCTGGTGGAAAACTAACAAAACCTACTACAAACTTTTTTTTCCCCCTTAATCAGGGCATTAAAGCCGCCATGTGATTTAAATTTGGAATGTAAAGATGTTTTGTAATTTCAAAATGCTTCCAGATCTACATGAAGGCATGATGTTCTCTTTTTTTTTTGCAGTTGGTTATGGAGTACTGTTTAGGATCAGCTTCTGATTTGCTAGAAGGTAAGTTTGATCTGTCTTGGATTTTCTTTTTGCTGGTGCCCAGCACATGAGTTTGATGGGAGGCAGTTTCCTCAGAGTGGGGTTTTGCAAATGGTACAGGTGGTCTGTCTGTCCTCTCCATTCTCTAGGAAGAATTTGAGGCTTTCCCAGTGCTACAGATAGTTGGCATGCACTTTTTAATTTTGTCAGATGAAGGTATAAAAGTGTACAGGTATGTTCCTGTAATCTGTGCCTTTTTAGGCTGCCTGGTTTTGGAATATCCATAATAAAATCCTGCAGAGATCACCTTTGTCCTTGCCTTGAAGTGTGCAGGAATAATTACAGACGGGTTTTAGAACAGAAGATTGATGTCACCTCAACACTGAAACAGCACCTGCAAAGAAATAGGGGAATCTAAGTCAAAATAGGGAATCAAATCCAAAGATCACCAAAAAATAGTGTTCCTTAGGGGGCCAAGATCACAGGATCACAGAACGGTTTAGGTTGGGAGGGACCTCAAAACCCTCACAGGGAAGAATTCTTCCCTAATTTCTCTTTGTAGGAGATTGGTGGGATTCCTTTCTTTAAAAAAACCCACTTTCTCAGGAAAATATCCCATTTATTTTCTTCTGGTTTGTTTTATTTTCTTGATTTTTTTTTTCCCCCTTGTAGTTCACAAGAAACCACTCCAGGAAGTGGAGATTGCTGCCATCACCCACGGTGCCTTGCAGGGGCTGGCCTA
Source organism: Hippolais icterina (assembly GCA_013400075.1). Lineage (NCBI taxonomy): Eukaryota > Metazoa > Chordata > Aves > Passeriformes > Sylviidae > Hippolais > Hippolais icterina. The sequence goes on along the minus strand of VWYN01011284.1, from coordinate 308,602 downwards.
CCTGCACTCCCACTGTAGGATCCACAGGTGAGGCTGGAGCTGCTGCCCCTCCCTCTGCTGCTCCCTGGAGTCCCAAAGCTGCTTCACTGGCTTTAAACAGCCTTGGGAAAAGTTATTCTACCAACATTTTCTCTGCCTTCTTGGCAATTGTTCTGTGCAGACCCTGGTAACGAAGGCTACACAGGAATGTTGCATTAAAGAACATCACCCTAAATGTGCCAAATAAATTGGAGTGCACTGAGCTAGGCTGTTTCTAAGACTAGATATTTTTTCGTATTTATGTGTGAATAAGTAAAACTTCTGCACATTTTGCACGGCCTGGTTTTTGGTAGCAGAAGGGCCACAGTGTGATGGAAGCACAATCAGGTGATGGAAGTATAAGTTGAGGATAAAAAACTACGTGAGGAGAAATCAGAGCACTTTAGCATGGAAGGTGGCAGAGCCCTGAACAGCTGCCCAGGGAGGGTGTGGATTTTCCCTCTCTGGAGACATTCCTGGGTCCCTTCTTTTCAAAACTCCAGGGGGTTGGACTGGGTGATCTCCAGAGGTCCCTTCCAACCCCAGCTACCCTGTGCTTCTGTGACCTGGATTTCATCCAAGGGAGGTATTCCACCTTTTACCTGCTGAGGTGGGAATGCCAATCTGCTCACCCAGACATGAGGAGCAGTGACACATTCCTGGTTTTGTGGCTGCTGTGGCAGGAAAGGACCGGCCAGAGGGCGAGTGCCGGCTGGGCAGGGAGCAGCGCTGTGCTGCTGTGCGCAGCCCCAGGGAGAAATTCCTCTGCCAGTGGGAACGGCGAGGCTGAGGGAGAAAGGGGCAGGATTTTGGGGTTGGGGACCCCATTTTTGGGGTTGGGGTCCCAATTTTGCGAGCGTGTCCCGCGGGTTCGGCCCCGCGCGGGGACCTGGCGCGAGGGCGCCACCTGGTGGCGAGGGAGCGGCCCTGCAGGCCCCGCGCGGCTGCTCCCGCGTCCCGCGGGGCTGGAAAAGGAGGGAATTCTTGTTGTTTTTATTATTTAATTGCAAACACAAGGCTGGCAGATATGTTGCTGATACCTGATGTGGCTGTTGAGCCATAGTGTAGAATCACAGCATGGTTTGGCTTGGAAGGGACTATAAAGTTCATTCACTGTCACCCATGCCATGGTCAGGGACACCTTCCACTATCCCAGGCTGCTCCAAGCCCTGTCCAGCCTGGCCTTGGACACTGCCAGGGATCCAGGGGCAGCCACAGCTTCTCTGTGCCAAGGCCTCACCACCCTTAGAGGGAAGGATTCCTTCCTAATTTCCTATCTAACCCTGCTGTCTGTCAGTGGGAAGCCATTCCCTGTGTCCTGTCCCTCCATCCCTTGTAAATAGGGAATAAATCTCTGTCCATCTTTCTTGTAGGTTCCCTTCAGGTACTGGAAAGCCACAGTTAGGTCACCCTGATGCCAGTTCTCTCAGCCTTTCTTTGTGGGAGAGATGCTCTGTCCCTTTGGCTGTTGTACAGAGAAGTTGGCTGTGGAGGTGACAGCAAAGGGGACAGCCTGTTCTGTCTCTTGTACTTTTGAATTGTTCATTCTTACACACACAAGACTTCAGCACTTGTCCTGCAGCAGAAGTGTTGGGATGTACGAGTAGCACTTGTAGATGAAATATTCTGTAGTATTATTTTTGAAGCAGTGCTGTTGAGGGAATGGGGGAATAGGGGTTACTCCTGGCTTGCTGCTGAAGCACTGTCAGTGAATTCCTGTCTGTCTCTGTCCCAGCATTACAAATTGCAGACAAAGGCATCTCACCAGAACTTTCATCATGCTAAATTATTTTATTTTTCTCTTTTTTTCTTCTTTAAAGGGATATTAAAGCTGGAAATATTCTTCTAACAGAACCAGGTCAAGTGAAACTCGCTGATTTTGGGTCTGCATCTATAGTCTCCCCTGCCAACTCTTTTGTGGGAACGCCTTACTGGTGAGTGAAGCCTGCAGTGCTTTAGTCCTTTACAAAACTGCTCTCTTACCTTTCCAGTGCTTCACAATACAATAATAATACCTGGATAAAATCTTCATTGGGTTCTCAGTTTTCCTGACACCCTTGTGTCCAGATCTTCAGGAAGCCTGTCCTTCCTCAGGGTCCATAAGGAGACGTTTGGGCTGTGCAGTGCTTGGAAATGGCTCCACTCTTGCAATGCCATTGGCTTAAAAATACCTCACACTTACCACAGGTGATGGGACTGAGACATTCAGGGAGAAAGGGCATCCTGTTAGTCTGACTGGAAGTCACACAGCTACTTAAATGCTGTTTTGAAGGAATTGCTGAAGGGTCACCTGAGTTCCTTGGCAGTCCCAGCACTGAGGACCAGCACAGCTCCACGCTCCATTGATTTTGTGGCAGAGGCCCCAGGCAGTGCTGGGAGGTCACCATGGCCCAGCCTTGGAATGAGGCCGTTTGGCAGGAAGCCTTTTTTTTGGAAAAGCACAATTTAAGAGACTGAATTTTTGCAGGCTGGGCCTGCTGCTTCCCTGTCCTCACTTCATCCCTTTATCCTGGACCACCGTAGTCCCCAATTTCCCTGTTCCATTCATAGCTGCACCCACAGGCTGCATTTGTCTGCTGAAAAGCCTCTGGTGTGCCAAGGGGGAGCCTGGGGGAGGGTGCAGGGGGTGCCTTTAGGGCTCTCCCAGCCCTTGCTGTCAGCCTGCAGCTGCAATGCCTTTGGAAATAGGGGGTCTCCCATGTGCCAGGGTATTCTCCTAACAGGAACATTATTGGGTTGACCCTTTCCCTTCCCCCCTTTCTGCCTTTTTCCTCCTCCCTTTCTGCCTTTTTCCTCCTCCCTTTCNTTTTTCCTCTCCCCTTTCTGCCTTTTTCCTCTCCCCTTTCTGCCTTTTTCCTCTCCCCTTTCTGCCTTTTTCCTCTCCCCTTTCTGCCTTTTTCCTCTCCCCTTTCTGCCTTTTTCCTCTCCCCTTTCTGCCTTTTTCCTCTCCCCTTTCTGCCTTTTTCCTCTCCCCTTTCTGCCTTTTTCCTCTCCCCTTTCTGCCTTTTTCCTCTCCCCTTTCTGCCTTTTTCCTCTCCCCTTTCTGCCTTTTTCCTCTCCCCTTTCTGCCTTTTTCCTCTCCCCTTTCTGCCTTTTTCCTCTCCCCTTTCTGCCTTTTTCCTCTCCCCTTTCTGCTTTTTTCCTCCCCCCTTTCCTCTCTTGCTTTTCCTTCCCTTTCCTCTCTTGTTTTTTCCCCTTCCTGACAAGTTGCTGGTGTGCTCAGTCCTTGTTCCATCCCAGCACCTGTTTTCTCAGCTCCCTGCTGTCTCTGCTGGTCTGTGGCTTTGCTAAAGGGGATGAAACCCCCTCAGCTGGTGTGCTTGGAGTGACCCTGTGTGTCCCCTAAGGCAGCCTTTGCTCTGTGCTTGGCAGGATGGCACCAGAGGTGATCCTTGCAATGGACGAGGGGCAGTACGACGGGAAGGTGGATGTTTGGTCCCTGGGGATCACATGCATCGAGTTAGGTGAGTGCACACACAGCAGCTGAGGTGGGTAATTAACTCTGCCAAAAGGAAAGATCCTTATTCCTCATCAGTTTTCCCCTTTAAAACGCCTGACTTGGAAAACTCTGACAGTTGAGTTAAATCCCTTTCTTGCTGGCAAGTCAAGAGCAAGCCACTAATGCATTGTGCTTTCATGTTAGTCTGGTGTGCTCAGTTATTCCCTGGAGACCCAGAGCATTTTGCTCTTGAGTGAGAGGAAACCATGGTTTGTCATCTGTGTTTTCCAAGCTGCACTCTGAGAAAGTTGTCCCAGCTGTTGTGTCAAGGGAGCTGGTGTCCTAAGGATTGTGTGTCAGAAGGGACCTACATTTAATTTTCAGTTTTCTTACTTCCTTGCTCTCTGAAACAAAAATCTTCAGTCTCAGCTGAAAAGTTTGTGCCATGAATCATCGTGGACAGGTTCTTTACGTGAGGAGAAGAAAGAGGTTTGCACTGCAAAGGGCAAATGATACACATCCACAGAGCCTGGAGCAGAGGTGGATGTGATGGCAGGTATACAGAGTAGACTCTTAAGTGTGTGTTTCAAGTTTCAATACTGACACTGCATGTGCTGAGTAGATTATTTTCAAAAATCAGTCTTGATATGGATTCTACTTAACAGCAGTACACCAATAACTTTTTGTGTGGGTGAGTTCACTGAAAATGTCATTGGTGAATGTTTAATCAGCAGAAATGTGTGAGATAAAGAGGGGGATGTGCAGAGCAAATGTTGTCTCCAGAATTGAGATGGTGTAGATAACCAGTAACTAACATGGCTGTATTTCATGTGCCAGCATGCTGACACGGTCTGTATTTTGATATAAAGAGATCCAGAATTGGAAGTTTTAGGTTTCTGTTGTTGTGCATGGCCAATGATTTTTGTTTGTATGGAGTTCAGGTGTGTCAGAACTCTCAAAGAGTAAATCACAGCAGTAGGAGAGAGACTGCAACCCTCTGTAGACACAGTCGTGGTACCAGAATTTCTGGGGAGCTTTTTACTCAGGAACCTCAAAGCCACTTTACAGAGATGATGGATTTGCTTTCTTTAAAAAATACCCTTTTGAGAAACATTAAACTTTTTTAAGCTTTGAACTTTACCTTTGCATGATTCCCTGTCTGAACACGAGGTCAGGCAGCAGTGGGAGGAAATCTCTTGTTGAGCTGCACTTGGCTTTCTTTGAATCCTGATGTCTTAATTCCTCATGTAGCTGAAATAAGTAGTGATTAGATAAAAGCAGATGTGGTGGTTTGTTTGCATGGCAAGGGACTGCTCTGGCCTGGAAGAACTGAGAAATCCTGGCACTACTGACCTTGGTGAGAACCAGCCTCCCCCAGAACTCTGAGTTCTGCCCTCCTGAGAGGTCAGGGGCTGCTGGGCAGGTGCCCTCTTGGTGCAAGGACTGGGAAGGATTTCAGTGAGAGGGAGCTCATGGCACATCTGGCAAGTGAATTTGGTAACTTGTCCCACTTGCAGTGACAGGTGAGGCAGGCAGCCACTTTTTCCTGCAATCCACATGTTCCAGCAGTGCATCAAAGATCTGTAGGGATTGATACAGCATGTCCTGCCCTGAACTGTGCCTGAGATTAGTTTTACTCAGTTTCAGCTGATTTTGCCTCAGCAGATCAGTTGTGAGATGTTGCAGTTAAAGTTAAATTTACTGCAAACTCTTCCTTATAATTTATATCCTGCTCTCTTTGGATTTTGTCATTCCTTTCCAAGTGAACAGCAGCTTTCCTTGAGTGGGTGTCCTGGTCTAACTTGGAATATTAAAATAATTGGCCTAAGCATGATGACTACAGCACTGAATACTGATTTAGCAGTGATACCCTGCTCATACTTCCATACATTTCTCATTTCTTCCCAGACAGCCTTATCACACCCTTCTGTTCTTTTCTCTTTCCAGCTGAAAGGAAGCCTCCACTTTTCAACATGAATGCAATGAGTGCCTTATATCACATAGCCCAGAACGATTCCCCTAGGTTACAATCAAATGAATGGTAAGAGAACCATTATCAGCTGCTTTTTGTTGTTTATTTCCCTGGCAATGCCCTGTGACACTGCACAGTTCAAACTTGACAATGAAAGTGTTGGGTGCAGTGATTTGTGTGTGTTCTCAGATCTTGTGTAGGCTGGCTCAGTTTTGACCTTCTGTCACTCTGGCTGTTCTACAATCTAAAAGTGTGGAGGTGTTAATTCTGGGGTATAGCTGCTGTAGGAATTAAAATATTCTCAGGTGTTTTAAATCAGCCATGGATCAGCATCAGCAAAATCTCCAGCTGCCAAAGATCCCTGTTGGCAGAAGAGTTGTTAGCATTGCTGTGCAGCTGAAATGTGGAGGTAATTGGATATTTTTGTCAGGGGGTGACTCCAAAAGCCCTCAGAGCTCTGTGGTCAGTGAATACTCCCTGTGCCCCAGGCTTGTTCCAGAATCTCAGCTTGGGTACGAGAACACTTTGCTGTTCTGGGGGAGCAAAGGGCTTGCTGTTCCTGTACCCAAGATTGGGGTGTTGCTGTGGGGTGATGCTTGGCAGAGTCTGCAGGAGGCTTGAAACAAAACTGGTGAGGTGTGAAGTTTCCCCATTTCTCTGCTGTACATTTGAGCAGCACAACTGTTTAATTGCTGATCGTTTTATCATGCCCACTCCTGTTTCCTTATTTCATCCTCTCTCTTTTGCCCATTTTTCAGGGCTCCAGGAGCTTGCTCTGCTACCTGCAGTGTGGTCCCCACATTCTGTGCAGGATTTGCAGTGCAGAGCAGAGACAGCTGTGGATAAACAGCACCACATCAGTGTTCTTGCCAAGCACTTGTTTACAGTGCCCTGTTTGCTCTCTTGGAATCACCAAGGTGCCTTTTGTGCTCCTTTTGAGTCCAGTAGCACCCAAAAGATCAGTTTCCTTCTTTGCAGTTGGGATAAAACCTCAAAGAAAGCCTCAAGTGTTGAACTGAGCATTGAGGGGCTTTACCAAGGCAGGGTTCCCTCTGTAACCTCCCAGAGATCAGTGAGTGCATTTCTGGAGTTCCCAATTATTCCACTGTCATTTGTTGTTTAAGCAGTTGAAGTAAAATCATAAACAGTGACTGGTACACGTGGTTCTAACTTGGTTTTCAGTTTGTGCTTGGGGACAGTTGTGTGTCCTTGTTGTTTCAACCTTTAACTGTGAAGGAATTGATGAGATCAGCTTGGAATTTGAAAAAACCCAGTTACTTTCTCTTCCTTAGAACCTAAGAACAAATTAGTCAATGTTTTTATTTTGCTTTGCATGTCATAGTTTGAATATATTCCAGATCCTGAGCTTCTTTTTTTCATTTAGATTTTTTAAATTTTTATTTTATTATTTTTTTTATTTGCAGGTCAGACTCCTTTAGGGGATTTGTTGATTACTGCTTACAGAAAATACCTCAGGAAAGGCCATCATCAACAGATTTGTTACGGGTAATTTATCAAATCTTTTCCAGAAATCTGGAGGGAAATCTGTTTGTCTACCAGAATAATTGTAAAGATGGTGAACAAATATTTGCCCTTCCAAAAATCCACTCTTTGGTTGGTTTTTTTGGTTTTCTTTTTCCCTCCATTCATGCATCACACTTAGAAGTTAAAAGTAGCATTAAGGGGATAGGCCAAGGCTGATTTCCTCCCCTAATCAAACCAGCAGACTCAAAAGCTGTTTAAATCCCTTTAATGGTTTCTATACTGAACCCAATTAATTAAACTTGTTTTGGAAATAACTGGATCATTTTGGAAGGGGTTTTTACAGGTCCATAATTGCCAAGAGCCTGTAGGAGGGGGACCTGGGAGTGATGTGTGTAGAGTTTGCCAAGGTTTTGTCAGTGAATCATAAATCAGTTTCAGTTTAAGTCATTTGGGTTCAGTTTACCTGGGAAATAGAGGAACTGTTTACAGCTCCAAGGGATTTGCTTTTGGGAAATTCAGGAGCAGCCTTCCATTAGAAGGTAGGGGGGTGTGAAATCCTGTCCAGCCCCTTTTCCATCAGGCTTTGGCTTTTCTTTTAAGTATTGCCTTTCTTTAAAATTGATTATTAGCCCTGCTCTCCCTCTGGCTGCTGGTGCCAGTGACCTCTCCAGGTAAATGATGAAGGAGCTGTTTGTGCTCCCTTTGGCACCTGGTATATTTTTTTTATTTCCTGTGTACATTTGTGCTGTGGCAAATAATCAGTGTTTTGTTCCCTGGTTCTACTTGTAGCACCCTGACCAGCTAATAGGTTTATGTTGTGGGTTTTGGAATGATTCATTCCTGGGGATTGGCAGCCTTGCTGCTCTCTAGGAGCAGGCTGAGTTCATTGAAGGATGCAGTTTCAGGAGTACCTTGGGCTGGAGTCTGTACAAACAATTAGAGCTGAGATCTGAGTCTGAAGTCCTGTATGTTCTGTATTTTAGATTTATATTTTATTTATATTTATGTCTGCCTTACGCTTTTCACATGGTCACATTTTAATATTTGAGTGCACACATAGAATGGATTTAGGTTCAGGATCATGGTTCCAAATGCCTCACTGCTTTCTAAAAATGATGTACAATGAGATAAAAATGGGTTCCTTTTTTTCCTAATCATAAATAAGCTGCAGATTGTTACTGTTCACAGAGAAATAAATGGTGGTTATCTGCATTGAGGAGCAGAAATGATTCATTTTGTTTCTGTGTGAAATGATGTTTAGAACTTTTAGCTCTGATTCAAAAATAAACACCATCACTACAAGCAAAAAATGGGTACTGAAATGACTAGCTGTCCCCACTAGCAAAACTCAAATGCACAAGTTTGAATTCAGTTAAAAACGAGAAATCAGCTTGTGGCATGATGCTTTCCTTGTTTATTTACAAATCATTAAAAGATGATTAGCTCATCCTTTCAGCTCTTTTGTTGAAAGCTCCTGTTTTAGGGCAGGCTGGGGCTCCATGTGCTGCTTACTCCAGCTGCAGGGGATGAATTCACTCTGGAGCTGAGCCCACAGGAGGGCTGTGAGGCTGAGCAGGCAAAGGTGACCCTCCTGAGAATTTCTTACAGGTGGCTCCAGCTGTTGAGGCTCTAACAAAAGCCCCTTGTGGCATTTGCAATGTGCACTACAGAACAACTTTTTTTCACCAGAATTTTTTTTCCATTGCAAATTTTTCTGTTTTCACTGTAGATTTTTCTATGAGCATGCAGAGGATGTTTGTGCCCTAAAGCCACCCCACCTTGGGAACTACTGAGCAGCACACCCAGCTGTAGGGATCCCATATAGAGTATTGGCAAGTGTACATTCAGGCTGTCTGCTTCAGCCAAGGTTAAATGGGAAGACTGGAGACTTTAATATCCACTGCCAGCTGTACAGTTCAGGAGAATGTATCTGATAAATCAGAGAAGAGGCTTTAATCATGTTCTTAAATACCATTAAAGAATTTATTAACTCTGCACTTAAAACCTGTGCAGGAGTTGGCAAGAGCTTGATTTGATTTCAACTCTGGCTACAAAAGCTTTAGGTATAAATAAACTTTGTGGTCTCCTAGCTGGTTTTATGTATGAATTGGAATAGATGGATGCAGGATAAATCTTTGCAGGTTGATTCTTCTTTGTTCTGGATGCATTTTTTTCATTCCTGTGCCTCCAAGGTTTGAAGTGTCACCTCGTGTGTTTTGAGTGAACCAGCTCAGGAAGGGACAAATCATCTGTGTAGCCTGGAGAGCTGAGAAAACCCCAGCACAAGCTCAGTGTGTTTGGAGTCTTTGAGAAAGGCTATTACCAGTTACTGAATATGAACAGATAAATTGCAGAATGGGAACTGTCACTTCAGGCGTCTGAAAAGTCCCCCGTTGTCCCTGGTTTAACCCCAGAGTCTGAAATGAGGTGTTGTGTTTTAACCCAGCATGACTTTGTCCGCCGGGAGCGACCACCCAGGGTGCTCATAGACCTCATCCAAAGGACCAAGGATGCAGTGAGGGAGCTGGACAACCTGCAGTACCGGAAAATGAAGAAAATCCTGTTCCAGGAGACACGGAACGGCCCCCTGAACGAGTCCCAGGAGGAGGAGGAGGTACTCGGGGTTTGTTACCCCATTGACACTGTTACAAGGGATTTTAGGGCCAGGGAGATGTTCCTGTGCTTAGGGTGGCAGAACAAGCACAGCTTGAGTGAGGAATGTTGTTGGAATATCACCTGGATCAGCAGAGTGATAGTATACTATTTTTATAGTATATCTTTTATAGTTTATATCACTATAATGAGTGATAGTAGTCCTTGCTCAGTGTTAAAGCTGCCAGTTACTGTACATGTGAAAGTCTGGATTTTTTCCAGTGCTGCCCTTTCTTCTGGAAGCCTTAGGGAGGAAATTCATTCTGAGGGAGGTTCTCTGTGAGAAGTGGCTCCCAGCCTGTGTGGAGGAGGGTCTTTGACAGCCCAGGCTTTTCTTGCTCATCTGCACAGTCAAAACAACTCCATTAATGTTAATATTTTTTCAATTACCATAACTTTACTGTAAAGTAATTGGCCTCTCATGAGCTGGAAAGCAAACCATTGAATTAGTAAGACTTATTTTATAAAAATTCTTTAATGTTAAAGAAGAAAAAGGTTAAAGACCTAAAATGCAGCTTCAGTTTAAATCTTGTAATAAACAACCCACTTAATCAGCGTATGATAATTGACCCTAACTGTGGCTGAGAGAAGGAAACCAGTCATTTTTCAATTGATGAGCTTAGATGGAAATTAATGTCACTTGGTGCAGGCACAATGCATAAATAAATCCATGACTGCTTCTCAATGAAAAACACTGACAGACAAATGGATGTCTGTGTTCCTTGTGCTCCAGTGGAGTGAGGCAATAACACACAGTGAGGTGCCCAAGCTCAGAGGATCTTCTGGGGCTTGGGTTTGAGGTTTGGGGGTGTCAAATGCTCCTTTAAAGCTAAACTGGTTGAAGAAATGGGCATGTGGGTCTCAGGTGGAGCTGCAGGAGGGGAGGGGACTGGTGCTTTGTGCTCCCCCTCCCTGTGAAGATGCCCCAAAGGAGCAAGAACAGCAACTGCTGTGACTGAAGGTCCCCTCCAGCTTCCAGCCCTGGAGCTTAGCTGGGGACTGGGGGATTGTCAGACCTGTGCACTGAAAGCTTCAGCAGAGTGCCAGGGCATGGGTTTCCCACTGGGCTGTTGAGCACTTCCAAGCTCGACAGGAAACATGTGGTAGTGTTTGGCTCCAAGGTGTGTCTGCTGCTCCTCCTGTCCCCACTCCTGAAGAAGGCAGGGAGGAGAGCTGTTGTATCTGCAGGGATGGCAGGGATGCAGCTGACACTCTGCATGTGCACAGCATGCTCTGCACTCACCCTGAGCCCTGTCCCACCACAGGAGGTGTCACTGCTCGTGTGTGTCACTAACTGAGCAGGGAAAGCAGCCCCAGCACGTGCTGCAGTTCCTGCTGGACTGGGGACAGAACCTGCCCCACTGGAAATGCCACCAGGCACTTCCTTCCTCTGCCTTGGGCTTTCAAAGCTGGAAGATGAGCCTTAAAAATCTTTAACATGCAAAATATTACTAATGCTTTCCTCAGAGCCCTTCCAAGAAGGTGAAAGTTGAAGTCAGGAAGCCAGTGCTAAGGGTTGCATATGCAATCTCATCTCTGTCCTTCCTGCATAAACATACATTAATTACACAGCCTCAGAGCCTTCGTTATGTGATTTCTTCTGCAACCCTATATAAGCATCCTGAAAATATTTTCATTCCCCTGTGCCTATGTTCTCTGTAAAATAGTATTATTCTGGATTTTAAGTGCTCTCACGCAGGCTCTGAATGATCTGCTGATTGCTTAAAAAATAATCACACAATCAAAGGCAAATCTGTCAAGTCTCAATTTTATCTTTCTGTCGGTCTCCAACAAAATGAGTTCTCTGTTAATTGATTTGTGATGGAATTCTCCCCAAGCTCCCTTCAGAGGTCAGGGCAAACTGGATGCAGCAGCAGGCTGCTCATTTCAGTGAGTCAAGGCTGCTTCACCCCAGGAGCTGAAGGATGTTCAGGGTTCTGTCCTCACTGTGAGCTCCTTGTGAGCCTCTTTGGTGCCACTAGTTAATTACAAAGGACTCCATACATTCTCTAAATCAGTCCAGACTAAATGCACACTCTGGCATTACTATACTCCTATGAGTATGGAAGAAGAAAAAAGGCTGCTAACTCCTGATATTTGTCTGTAAAATCAAAAATGCCTCGTGTATGAGGAATCTTTATTTATGTATAACCAAGTTTTAACCCCTATAATAATGCAGACTTGCCTGAGTCAGCTGCTAAGATTCCTCAGTCACCTTTATCTTGGCTGAAAACACAAGCTTCAAGGGGTTTTTAGCTTCATAAAATCGAATTGCTGACTGCTTGGGACATGGAGGTTAAAACCTCTACACCATGTAGAATGTATCAAATAATAAATGGGTTCATTGTCTTACATATTTTCTGATTCAGGAAATGTGTTACAGCAGATCCTGACTTGGAGCATTGTTTTAATTCAAACTTGGATCATTTCTCTTAATTATGAGGCTCCTTTCACCAGCCATCCAGTAATCCTGGATGTCTCCTATTAAGCCAAGAACCATGCCCAGACTTAAGGATATGTGGAAAAAAACTGGCTTGAAACCTGATGTAATCAGATTGCAGGGGAAAAGGCAGAAGCTGCCTGCCCAATATGGAGCATTCCAGAACCCAAAAAGCCCTTTGGGATGTGCAGTTGGCAAAATAATGCCCAAAGGCCCTTGAAGTCTGTAGAGTCACCTTTAAAACAAACTCTGGGCGTTGCAGGCATGTGCTGAGCAGGTGATCTCCTGCGGGATCTGTAACTGATGCCCCTTGTTTTATAGGACAGTGAGCATGGATCAAACCTGAGTAGGAAGATGGACAGTCTGGGCAGCAACCATTCCATCCCCAGCATGTCTGTGAGCACAGGCAGCCAGAGCAGCAGTGTGAGCAGCATGCAGGAGGTCCTGGATGAGAGCAGCCCTGAGCTGGTCATGATGCATAGTGACGAGAGCACCATTAATTCCACCTCCTCCGTTGTTCACAAGAAGGTACGTGTGCCCTGGTGCTCTGTGCTGAGAGCAGGACCTGCTGCTGGGCTTGCCAGAGTCAAGTTCTGTGGGGTTTTTGTTTTTAAAAGCATCTAAAGAACCTCTGCCCATGAAAAGAGGTTGCTGCTGAAAGAGCTGTCAGTGCCTAGGCAGGGTCACCCAGCTTCCCTGCATGCCCAGCCCTGCATGTGCACCTCTTCCTCTCTGCTTGGGACATCCTTGTTTCCTTAGGAATGCCTGTCCTGTGTTCTGTGCTGGTCCTGGCAGCCAAGCTAACCCTCTGCCAGGCACAGTGTGTGATTAAAACCTGCCTGCACTTGGATTTCCCTTGTGGGGAGTGGAAGTGTGCAGGACTTTGGACCCTTCCCACGAGGTACGTTCTGAGTCAGGTTCCACTCGATGCTTTCCTGCTCCTTTGCTGCATGCTGGGATCTGATGCCTTCCATTTTCTTAGGGCTGGATATCAAGCTAAGGTTGTCTAGCTGTAAGCCTGCATCTCATCTCCACTGTTTGTCTGACTAAAATAGTTTTTGGCTTGGCCTTAGCAGTGTCATTTGCTAGTGGGCAGAAAAATGTAGGTTGGTTGTGTTGGTTTCATTTGCAAGGAACTTCAAAGTGTATGTTTGCTTTTTGCCAGAGGAGCTAAAACATTGCAGCAGCATGAAAAGTATGAATTTCTTGTTTGTAAGGTTACAGTAAAGCTTGGTTGTAACTAACTAAATATTTGTAAGCAGGTTTTCCTCCTGAAGTGCAGGGTTTGTGTCGTTGGATATTAAGAACTGTTGAAAAATTTTGTCTTCAACAAAACATGGACTTACATATTTAAAGGTACTGGCAGAGAAGTTGCAAAGGTTTTAGGGGTTTGCTGCTTTCCTAAAGACACTTGACAGCATCTTTAGAGAAGGTTGTTTATTCAGAAAGGTGAAAATAAGGTGTTAGGTACCAAATGCCAGCCCATGGAACTGTCCTGAATGAAGAGCAGCGCCACTGATGGATGCTCTGGGTGGTTATGATTGGAGCTCTTTCTTATTTTGTATAGGCTTTCAAAATGTGTGTGAACTTCATTTTCACATTGTTAAATAGCCATATTTACTCATGCATTAAAATGGAAGCTTGAGGGACTGATTTACACAGAATTCATGGGTTATAATGACTGCTCAGAGTCATTACAGTTGATAAAAAAACCCCATGAGCTGCTCCCACCAGACATAAATGACATTTGTGAAAAGAGTAGAGTTCCTGCTTGTTTTAAGACTATGTTTTATAGTGGTTGTATGATACTTGTGAAGTACAAATACAGGATTTCAGTCCTCCTAGATTTGTGTATAGCTGTTCAGTTGAGTAGGATGCACAAACAGGACACCACATGGAAGTTTATATCTGCTTTGAAAAAAACCCCGGGTGTCTTGCACACTTGTAACTGAATTATAAAAGAAACCACCTCTAGATCACTTAACACTGGTGTTTTAGGGTAACTTTGGGAGCAGAAAGCCCAGGTCTGCGCTGATGGTCTTCACAAAACAGTTAATGATTGGCTAGGACTGCTGCTCCTTGGAGTAGATTCCTTCTCCATTGGAAAATGTTCTGTTCTGCTGTATGTAATTCATAAAGCAGGTTTGGACTCTGTGCAGCAGGACATATTCCAGTCTGCAAATATATTGTTTTAATTTAGTATGCTACTTTTTTATTCTTTGTCCCTTTGGGGAATGCAATTTTAAATGGAAAACTGCTTCGTGTGTGTATTGTGTCTATATGAATATATGTGAAGAGACTAAAATTGGAGCTGGACATTTCAGGGGGGTTTATATGCACATACATCCCACTTTATTTTCAAGGTAAAATTCCTTGTTCTGCCAAGATTTCAGTTTGTGCTCTAACTGCATTTCTGGAAACTGGGATGAAGCTGAGTTTTGGGTATCCCTCTGGAGCCCCTCACAAACACAGTGGAAAGAACCTGGGGTTCAAGTTTAATTTAAGCTCTTGTTTTGCATTTAATCAGCCTTTAAAGGCTAAAAAGAAAATGCTGGTGAACATAAGCAGCATTTTGTGGGTATAGGGTCACATATGAGACGGTTTTGACATGGATGAAGTCAAAAGTGTTGTGTAAAATTGTGATGTTCCACAGATGTGTTAATTAACAATCTCCAGATTGTGGAAAGGGTCCAAGATGGCAAAATGGCCTGGAGTGTTGGTGTTTTCTATGGCTCAAAGCTCTAAAGTGTCAGAGGCCTTTTGGTGGTTTGGGCCACAGCCCCAGAATGTCACGTGCAAGTAAAATGTAGGATGGAGGAGTCTGTGGTGGTGTGAGATGCAGTTCTCAGCCTTCAGTGCTCCCAGCCTGGTGTGGAGAGCCAGGCTGGGGTGGCCTTGGCCTGGAGGAAATCAGGAGCAGCCCATCCCTGTGTGGTGCTTGGCTGGGAGAAGCCTCAGGCATCTCCAAGGAGCACTCCTGGCATCTGTCCCGTGACCAGCTACCCTGAGGCAGAGGCTTAGGGAAGAGGCTGATGGAGTAAAAGCACTTGTAAACAACTCATTTTCTTTCTTTTTTTTAACAGCTGCTAGTTGGCTGTAACTTCCAAAAATGTTTTGTGGTCACAGGGTAAGTGAACTGACCTGTTCTGATCTGGTTAATTGTCACTGGCTATG
This sequence comes from Hippolais icterina, assembly GCA_013400075.1. Taxonomy (NCBI): domain Eukaryota; kingdom Metazoa; phylum Chordata; class Aves; order Passeriformes; family Sylviidae; genus Hippolais; species Hippolais icterina. Next base: position 293,422 of record VWYN01011284.1, on the reverse strand, counting down.
CTAGTTCATGGCAGCCAAGGTGCTTGGGGTTTGCTGCATTTGGGATGAATCCTCTGTGGAAAACAGGCACAGCCTTATCCCTTCCACAGCACAGCAGAGCTCCATGGTTTTCAACTTGTGCTCAGTCACTTGACTCCCACCTGTCAGAGTACACCTGTGAGGCTGGAAGAAAAATCACTGAACAGGAATAAAATACTGAAAATAATAACAAGCCATAATTTAATGTGGAGCTTTTCGTGTTATTTAGTTTATAGCTGTGTCCTGAACTCCTGGGAGATAAAAAGTGGCAATCATGTGAGCTGCTGAGGCAGGAAGTCCATCCTTGGGATCAAACCCTGTTCCCTCAGAAGGACACTTTAATCACCAGCATATTCTTTTCAGGAAATTCAGATGTCTGGCTTGGATGAGGAGGTTTTCCTTGCCCTGTTGCAGATTGGTGAGCTCCTCCATGTACATCTCAGTATGTTCAATGTAAGAACTCTGGGTTTCTTCTGAATATAGTTAAATAACTCTGCTACTCCATCCAAGGATCATCTTGCCTATGGATACACATTGTCACATCCATCTCCCTTTAGGAATTGTTCAGCTGCACAGGTTGAGAGCTGAAGAGTGACAGCTCTGATACAAACCCAATTGTATCTGAGAGCCCAAAAAAACAATAAAATGGGACAGGAGTTTAACTCCAAATACATTGTGCTTCAAAGATACATAACCCAGATTTTAAAATCAGAAAAATATCAATTAATTAATCTTAAAAATGAGGATAAAGATTTTTTGGCTCCCAGAATAAGACAAAGTGAGTATAGGCATCAGCTGGTGCATCAGAGATGTTTTGTCACCTGTTTTGTTCAGCTGCTGGTAAATGGCAGTGGGGCACAGGTGGCTTCCCAGAAATATTATTTCATTGTCTTCAATGAATTTATTATTATTTTATTTCTGCAAAACTGTAATAATAAGATGTTGTAATCTTTTAATCTAAACAAAAAGCCAGTACAATATTGGAATTTTTTCAACTGCAGTACTCAGCTGTTGCTGTTTCTTGCTTCAATCTTAAAATCACCAGGGTTTTATGAAGCCTGGGCAGTAAAATGTCAGGAAAGTCTTGTGATTAAGATCTGGTTTATAACAAAAAGATAGGAAAGAGGATCTTTGTAGTTGATCATCACAAATTCTCACCCAATGTCTGTAATAAAGTACCTTTGCAATAACTGCTGCAACTTGAGTGACTTCCCAGATCCTGTAAATTAGCTTGTGCACATCTCCTGTTGCTGCTCCAGTTAGTTTCAGCATTTCTGGGGAATTTTGTGCATGGAGAGAGCTTAAACCTCTCTGTTGATTATTGAGACACTTAATGCAGTGTATTAAGATAAACGGTGCCACACTGTTGTTTTCCTTGCTCTTTAAATTCCTAGAAAGCAGGGGTTTGCTGCAATTCCATGGAAGTCCTTAGTGTGGCTTGGAAATTGCCTTTCCTGTTTGTGTAGGAGACTGGCAGCCCTTGCAGTTAATGAGTCCTCCTGTGTCTGTGGAGGTTTTATTTGGTGTGCATAGCAAAAAACCCCAGTGGGAAAGGGAGTGTTCCTCCTGAGGAGAAGGTGGAGGTGTCCCAGCTTTGGGCTGGGCAGAATTTGGATGGTAAATGCCTTTTTTTAGTGAGGAGAAGGATGAAAAGACAATGTGTGATACAACTGGGGTGGGACTCAGAGCACAATCCACTCTGTAGTGGATTTTGAACTCATGATTTGACACACACTCATTGTGAGGTGCTTGGACAATACACCAGGAGCTGCCATTCAGATCCAGCTGGAAGTGCCACCTAAACCACTGGAAGTTCCACCAGCTCTGGTCAGATAATGCTGTGGGAATATTTGAGAAAGGTTTTGTCCTGGCAATGTCCCAGCTAAATCCCCCCACTTTGTTTTGATCAACCTGAAAACTGTTTATGTGCATGATACAGTCAGAAGAATAAATTCTTTCTTGAGTAGGAAGTTGAAGATTCTGGATTGTTGCCCCTGAATAAAAGGATTTTAATGAGTGAGCTGAGCATGCCCAAGGTTGCATCCTTAAGGCAAATATTGCAAAAAACCCACAGCCAACAGGTAGAAAATAATTAGTATACAGAAGATACATTACTTTAAAAACAAAGCAGCATTTGAAGTGCAGACTTGGGGCTGAGAGGTACCCTGACCCAAACCTGAGTTTGAGATGAGTTTCTGGGGTGCTTTCAGTCAGATTTTACTTACTGGGTGCCTTGAGCTGAGGTGCCAATTTTGGGTCTTTGTTTCCCACACATCTGAAGCTAAAAGTTGGAGACAAAATTTCGTTATCTGTGCCAACAGTTAGGACTTGCAGTGTCTCTTAGGAAGTTTTTGGGTGAAGAAGGATTTTATCTTAAAATAAAAGGAGCAAAATTCTGTTTTTCTGGGTTTGTAGCAAGATGTTTGTCTTTGCCATCAGTCACCTCATGTGAGGAAGGCTGGTGGAGATGTGGCTACTCATAGGTTTATTTCTCTTACCAGCTGTTCCTGGGGCAGTGGAACCTGTTAGATTTGGTAACTCTTCATGTCAAGTGTTTTTATTTTTGGTAGTGGGAGATCTTTTCAAAAAAAATGTTGTGCCTGTGGAGGTTCCCTGTGCTTAGCTGGGAGTTGGTGGGTGCCTGTCTGCTGCAGATTGCTCAGATCCTGGATTAAGGGGTGCCAAGGACAACCACTGAGTTTTTTGTCCCCTTGAAATTGGTCCTTTGGCTTGCTCAGTTGCAAAGGAATTTTCCCATTCCTTGCCCAGCTGAGTTTGAAATGCAGAATGTGGTTAATTCACATTCCTGAAGGGCAATTTAATTCTGCTCTGAGCTTCTCATGTGCACTGAGGTAACCAGAGATCACATAAAACAAGGCCGGGGTGACACCCTGCCCTCTAAAAATCCACCTCTTGGATAACAGAAGGGAAATCACAGATTAATTTTCCAGCGTAAAAAGCAATTGCAACTTAAACTTGTTATTTTAGGTGGTGTTTTGGAGCATCTTGAAAAGTCTGAATGCCCGTTTAAAAAGCTGGGGTTTTTTTCAGTGATTTGCAGCTTCTCTGGATTTAGTATTTCCCATTCCCCCTGCCATTATCAACATAATGGAGAGAAGGAAGATGATCCAGGGATTGGGGTATTACTTAGCAGGCTTTGGGAACCCTGTGCACTCCCAGGTGCTGCTGCAGGCTCGATGTGTGACCAGGGGTGACATTTGTCCTGTCCCCACCTTCATTTCATGGCTGGAGTACAGCACTGGTGACTCCTGTGTGCTGTCATTTCCTCTATGGTTCAGGTGGGTGAGTCTGGTGTAGATCTTCACCACAGGGTTTGAGATCCCTCTGGTGAGGCTATGGGTCAGATTAAACTGAGTGATGCTGTTGGACTTCAAATGTTCCTTCAGGATTTTTTGGGGGTGGTTGTTATAGAGTCTCAGGTGTGCCTTTCTCAGGAACATGGGCAAGCCCAAGAGTCCCTGCCCATCACACCAAAGTGCACAGGTTGGAAATCTGAGATGAGCCCAATTTCCAATGATTTCTCTTGTGGTCTCACTGACTTTCCTGTCAGACAGTGCCACAAATGCCCAGTATAAGGATGACCAATATAAAATGAAGCTAACTTTTTGTGACACTCCATAACTCTATGGAGGACTGCCTTTTTTAGCAGTTTTGGCTCGTTCTGTGTCCCGTGTGTGGGTGTAGAGGAGCTGGTGCAGACTTGGCTCTGTGGTGGCCTTGGGCACTGTACAAAGGCAAGGGAGAGGTGAGCATGGACTGGGAACACTCAAAAGGAAGGATAAGGAAAGGTTTGGGGTTAAACAATTTTAATCAATGCGGTGTTCATTTCTCAATATCAGCATTTCTGCACCTAATTGGCTTTTGCTTGAATTCATTTCCAGAATCCTTTTGAAAAGGGCTGAGTGTGTGTGGGTCCAGGTGAGAAGCAGCTGGAAATGGAGGCCAGCAGAGGGGAAAACCAGGTGTCTGTGGGGTGGGAAAGGAGCATGGGGGTGACAGCAGTGTCCTGATGGAGACACCATTCCATGGTGGCTTCTTTCTCACTGTGGGGCTCTCTGACCTCCCTGGTGTCTGCTGGGGCATGGCAGGGTGGCAGAGCTCATGGAGGCAGCTCTTCCCTGTGAGGGCTTTCTAGGCACTGGCAGCCTTTATTTTGCACCCCAGAGAACTGGAAACTTGATTTAATTCAGGAAGAATCCCAGTCTTCCTGTGGGGTTTTAGGAGCTGGAGGTTGAGGCTGGTAGTCATGACACTGTGGTGGGTGACAGTGTGGCCCTGCAGAGCCAAGGCTGCCGGGGTGTGCCGGGTGTCCAAAGGCTGCTCCATCCCCAAGGTGCAGCCTGCAGGTGCGCTGGCTTTTAGCAATCACCATTCCAATTGGAAAAATCGTGGTGGTGTGGTTTTTTGCTGGCCTTTCTGAGGAGGGTTTCTCCTGGAGCTCTGTCCCACTCCCATATTTGCCCGCGCCGTTTTGGAAGGGCACAGCCGCTCCCGGCGAAGCCTTGCCAGGGAGCAGGAGGGAAGCTGCACCGGGAACCATTCCTGCTAAAACCTGGGAGCTGTTGCTTTAAAAAGGAAAAAAAAAAAAATCCTTTGTGGGCTGTGGAGAGAAAGTGCTAGAACTGTGCAGGATCATGACTGGAAAGCAGGATCCCTGAGTGGTCACGGAGGCTTTCCTGGTCCTCTCCAGCCTGCCGTGGATTTAGCCAGGATGCTCGTCCCCCACAGCAGATAGCAAACGAGGGACAAAGAAACCCTATCGAGGACACACGGCTCGGCAAAGGGAATGAGGCAGGATGTTGCTGTGGTGTTAAAAGGGAACAGGATCTCCGTGCCTAGACATGGGAATCACGTTTTCACCAGGATCGCTGGGTTGCAGTGCTTGAACCCGACCTTCCCGAGGACTCCGATCGCCCTGCTCTGCTTTCTGCTCCCGGCTCGCTTTTTTCTGGCACAAATGTAATACTGGAGGTTTAAAAA